>JALIZF010000946.1:45000-114135 GCA_029948255.1 Telmatactis stephensoni | reverse complement strand
TGGGTCCATGGTTTCTATCAATAAAAGGAGGAAAACCAATACATGCAACACGTGCCTGCATTGCAACATTTCCTGAGGATGAACTCAGTAGTGACTGGCAAGGAACCAAAAGCTGTTCCTGGATTTCCGAGGATGTTGAATGCTAGAACAGTGTAAGATATTTATATCTTATATGCAGCTATAAATAGTGCTGACGTCATCATACTTTCCTGTTCTGTTCTACGCGACAGAAGAACTGATACCAATACAAATTTGTTCGTTAGACCGAAGCAATAAGAAAGAACTTTCTTTGTTCTTTTTGCATGACATAATGTTATTCTATAGTAGATACTGTATGCTAGTTGTATAAATCTATTTAGATTGGTTAGTCTACGTAGGCTGGATCCCAAGGCAAGAGGAAAGGGAGCCTCTCCTTGCATTCTTCCTCCCATCCATCCCTCCCCTTCCCTTGAGAACCCAGCTGTGTAGGCTATAGTATGATAAGGTCGTGTCAATACACAGAGTGATGTATAAACAATTCAAAAGTAAATGATAGGATAAGGCCGGGCTTAAACTCGGTATTTAAAAACAAATGAAAATAAGCATGTTGGTTCCAGTCTCCACTAAACTACAATGGCTCGATCGCAGTATTATGAACAAAGTTAGCAAATATAAGCGGAGAGAATGCCAGGATCATAAGCAATATTTTTTTCTCAACTGATCCTGTATGACTTGCTTCAGAGTCCATATTAGATCCCATCTCCGCGGAGGCCCAGGGTGTCTGTGACGTCCTATTTCCCATTCCTTACCCCCACCCCTCCCACAACAACCACCATCACCACCACCAACCCCCTTGGCGCCCTACGTCCGCGAGGCCATTTATCAATTCATCAGATCCCTGATCAGGAAATCCCGTAAATGATCATGAGTCTCGACTTAGAAAAGCTGATTCCGATCGATGCGATCCTGGAATTTGTATCAACCTTCTTAAAGCAAGAAAAATGAAGAATTTAATTTTACGTTGATACTGTGTAATTAATATATTGTGCTGCTTAATAAAAAACAAGTAAAGAAACTATAAAAATTAGCGTCATTTACGATAAATTTGATAAACTGTCCAGAAAAAAAAGGGAATTATTTGGGGAGAGTGGATTACATAGTACAATCTCGGTAAGTCGTCTCGTAAGGGCGTGGCGAAACAAGTTGCACGAATGATTACGTGTAACAGACGCTGCATCGCGTAAAGGTCGCAAAATCATTGCGAGAAAACTATTGTGGCAACGTTTTACGTCGTTGCATGCGTCATGTATGGCTGTTTTTACAGGAAATAAAACCGAAAAGAATTAATGAAAAATACTGCTTGTATTTGATAAGAGGATAAATGTCATTCGTGTACGCACTCGGGTATTAATCACTATCATCAAATACGTGCGGCATTTTTCATTAATTATTCGAAAAATAAGGTGGAATTTCCTGTTAATAACACATCTGCAAAATATGCGTTTCCGAGTAATAAGACTTTATTTAAAAAGGTTATACGAAACAGTTACAAACTGATAAACTTGTGGCCCGAGTCAGGTATAAAAAGGGCAAAAACTTACAGGATGTGTGCAATTAATTGCACTGTGAAATTAATTTCATGGTATTTAGAAAACATTCACAGCTCGGCAGCCGGCAATCAGAAACGAGTATTGGTCCCCCGTGGTTCTAGCATCGAAAGTACCAGAACATTCCAAGGAACATTTCAAATTGCACATAAATTTTGCCAATTCCATCAATCAATTATTGCTAGCTTGCTGTCAGAGTCCCTTATAGCCCTTCGCAAAAAAACAAAGTTGCTTTCACGTGGACCTTAAATCACGTTTCACGTCAAAGTAAATAAGCTATTCACGTTTTACCCCAAAGGTATAGGGACCCTGTACTGTATCTTTAAATGTAAAATGTATGACCTATTTTTCCCGTGGGCTATTTCAACCCATACACCCCTTGAAAAGCACACCGTCTGGGTAGGTTTCTTAATGAACCCATAAGTACAGCTTGTCGAAGGATGTTTTCCTTCCTAGATTACTCGATTATGGAATTCGATCTGCGTACCCCCCAGAATGAGGCTTGCACTCAGGCTATGATTCAAAATGGCGACTCTTCCACTGAATAAATTAGCAATATTTATCTCGCTTAATTTGGTTGTTTTGCATCTGATGTTTTTTTGTCGCGCGAAAAGAGTGAATACTCCCACGAGATTTTATTCCAAGACGTTGGATGATATCTACAGCCAAACATCGGTTCGTCAAAGCCGCCCAGGTAAAATAATGTCCTCGATAGGTAATGGTTACATAGGAACAATAGTTTACAGCGATACAATACATATATCTGGAGTGTATAATGGCAGGGCAATTTCAAGAGAATGGCCTATATATCCCGTGTATTTCAACGATCATACACACAGAGCACGAATACCATCGACGTGTTCAATTAATTATACCGTGTCCAACATCTCTGGAAGTCATTCTTACGCAATGGACGTGAGTGAGGCTGTGTTCTATCACTGGTTTGAGTCCGACGATAAAAACGTGCATGTAGAAGAGAGGATTTATGCACATAGGTCACGCAAGAGCTTGTTTGTGGTTGAGTTTGTGGTCAAAAATAATATAGGAGTGGATATTACATTGAACATTGTAAACAACATGGGGCGACCTTCCAATGACATCCTGTTCCAAGAATATCTTTACAAGCCAGGCGTAAAAATTGCTTTTGGTCAGGTAAGAGGTTAATAAACAAAATTTTTGGCACTGTTTTTGTGTCTGAAAAAAAAGGCGTTCGTGGTATATAATAGATGTGTGATGAAAGACGTCCAAGTACTGAATTGACATGTGTTAAACATTAAACTTTAAATTTTGTAGATAAGAAACCCAGAAGATCGCAATGGCTTTGAAACAAAAGTGGCCATGGTGTGGAATGACATCCCTTCAAAACTTATTGTAAAGTCCTCTTGGAAAAAACGAAAATGGTTTTTCATCACGTCTCTGTCGACCAACGTATGGTTACACGAATGATGGATGTTGTCGGAGAGGCAAAAAGACCATGGCAAGATGCTACAAGGTGCGTAGAGACCTTTTATTTCTTGCGTCGTGCTTTCATCCGCTTGTCCACTATTTTTTTGTTCCCTTGAAAAAGTATTTAAAGCTTCATGCATAGGCTAATATTGCGCACAGCGTGTTAACATACATACTGTACATGACAACTTTAAATCAATAACTTAATTCAATGCAAATGTTCAATCACTGACTACTGAGGAGAGATTATTCCAGTTAATTTAAGTACGCGGGACAAAACTAAATTTTAATATATGTTGCGAAAACAGCCAGGAAACAAATACTCAGAGTGCATAAGTGGTTGCTGAGAGCATCCAGAGGGAGCGGAGAGGAATTAGGAAGGAGGGAGAAATAGCCCAAAAAAAGTAGGGAGAAGGGAGAAAAGAGACAGAAAAAATTGGTTGGGAGGAGGGAGGAAAACAATTATGAGATGTAGTGAAGGAGAAATGGCCGGAAAAAAATAGGGGAGGAGGGAGAAATAGGCTCAAAAAAGTATGGGGAGGAGGGAGATTTAGGACTCCTGTTCCTCTCTGCTCCAGAGGAAGTGCACCAAATATTGTATCCCCTTGTTAAAAAGGGTTATTCCTTACTCAATTGTCCTTTCTTTTATACTTATAATTTAAACAGGAGAAAAAGAAAACTTCTATCCTCTCACAAAATAGCATGGAGAAAATATATGGAACTCAGGGAAAATTGATATCGAAGGCAACCTTGAGTTATCCCAAGCTGTCTATGGTAGTATGTACTATATTCTGAGCTCAATCAGATCTGACTGGCCTTATGGTTTACGTCCTGGGGGTCTACCAGGGGGAGAGGAATATATGGGCCACACGTTTTGGGATCAGGATATCTGGATGTATCCGTTCTTGGTCCTTTTGTATCCTGATTTAGCAAGAAGTTGTCTGCGATATCGCTATGAAAGATTACCAGCAGCTCGATTAATGGCCCAGAAATACGGTTTTGAAGGTAACTTTTAACGATTGCACGAATCTTTGAAATTTAAATGACTATCTAATTTTTAAATGTCTCTCATCGGAGCAAGGAAGGTTCAGTTTGTAGTGCGCGGCCTTCTATGTAAGAGGTCCGAGTTCGATTCCCAGTGACCTCACATTTTTGTCTCGACTTGTTTCCATTCCGTGTATCTTTAGATAGCTTTAAATGGAACAGTGATGGAGAGAGGGGGTAAAGTGCATGCATGGACACTATCGGTCTCAAGTTTATCACTGAAAAACCACAGGCTCCCCAGCCTCCTTTTCTGTAGAAAGGGAGCATAAGCAGTTTTGATTGTGTGGGCATCCTGTGTTATCTGATCGACTGTTAATCCACGATTATCAACAGCGTTTAATTTGTCTTTTAAACTCTTTCATTTCTTAAAACTTCGCAATGTTCAAGTAATAAATATTTTGAGTCGAATTAAAACCTCTATTTTTGAAGCAAAACTGCTTATATTCCCTTTCCACAGAAACAGAGGCTGGGGAGCCTGTGGTACAACTGTTACGTGACTAACCAACGTTTATGTGACACTAGTGAAAAACGTCTGCGCATGCTCGTAGTCACGTCTTCGTGCTTTTGTAACTTATGCAAATTTCGCTTTTACGCTTGCCTTCAACAACGGTTTTCACAAAATGTCAAAACTTAAGATCAATTCTTGAAACTTAGGGCCAGTATTAACATAATGTCTTCATAAATACAATATCTTTGTCCCACAAAAGTATACAAGAGAAACTTTATGTATACACCGAGAACGCGAGCATTTCATTTCAGGCTAAAACTCAAACATTTCTTAAGAAAACATCGTAATATGCACGCATGCGCAGACGTTTTTCACTAGTGTCCGTTTATGTGGTTGCTTTTTCACGTGACCCGTAAATAGTCACGTGACGGGGCACACATGGATGCTCGAAGGTGGTCTGGAAAAACCCTTCTCTGCACGCGCGTCCAAAAATGGACATAAAACGGTCAAAAAAGTCATATGATAAAGAACTTATTGCGTAAGTTAGGTCTGGCAGGACTGGAAAATATTTGGTTCTCGATAATTCGGTACGGACCACGCTGCGCTCTGACCGCACGGCAATGACCTCGAGCCAAATATTTTCCCGTCCGGTCCTCCCACTCATGTCTTGTCGAAAGGGTTTATTGTGTGTTTATATAGGTGCAATGTTTCCGTGGGAAAGTTCTTTAAGTGGCTTGGAAACTTCTCCGGGAGTATATTATGGTGAATGTCAAGTTCACATCGCAGGTGATATAGCTCATGCTGCTAAACTCTATTGGAGAGCTACCAAAGATTATCAATGGCTTAAGCAAATAGGTTTCCAGCTGGTAACACAGACAGCAGAGTTCTGGGCCAGCAGAGTTTATTACAAGAGAAAGCTGGGTAAATACGTCATTGATTACGTCATGCCACCAGATGAATTTCACTTTCCAGTGGATAACTCCGTTTATACCAATGTCATTGCCAAACAAAATTTACAGTTTGCTATTCAGGTAATGACATTTTTTGTACATTAAAGTTGTCGTTTTATTTCGACGGGGACATTGTGTGGGATATACGGAAAACATCAACAACAACAGACCACATTGGGGGGGGGGGGGGGGGGTAAAGAGCGCACCTTCGGCTTCCTGGGAGACCAGCGTTCGGCTGAAGGAACTACCGACACTAAATATTAGTGCTTTAACTTTACCTTTAACAACAACAACGACGACGACAACAACGACAACAACAAACGCACCGTAGGACTGGGAGAGCAGTTCCGCCGAAGGTGCTTCCAGTATTGGAATACCCTAAACTATACCATGTATATAGATGTAATATACTAGGCATGTCTATTAACCTTGCATTGGTATTTGCAATTATATTTTATTAGGTTTCTAAAATGCTTGGTCGATACTTTCCACCTCGATGGTTAAGAATTGTTGAGAAAATGTATATTCCTTTCGACAAGACGCTTAACTACCACCCAGAATTTGATGGTTTTGCACTGAACATGACAGCCAAGCAAGCAGACACAATTTTAATTGGTTATCCCTTAATGTATGATATGGACAAACAAGTACGTAAATGCCTAAAGTGATCTTGCCTTGAAAATAGACACTGATTTTCCAAGAGGAAGACCACACTGAGATTGTTGATCTTAGGATCAAAAGTCGTGCGATTTCATTTAAAATGTAAAATAAATTCTAGGCATTAGCAGGGGAAAATTACAGCAACTTTCCCCTGGCATTAGTAGATCGTACCGCTCTATTTATGTGGCGTACTTTTTCGTTCTCACCACATTTTGAAGTCATTCATACATCTATTAGAGTATAGATACATAGAAAAAATGGAATCTATTTGTACATGTTTTATGTTAATATTCATCGAAACGTTTCAACCAATCAGAGCGCGCGTAAGATTCAGTGACGTCATCTATGTATGTGTGCTGTATTCACACACAGTTCTGGACCAATAAGAGCGCTATATACACTGATGTACATACATTTTCCCTGATGGAACTTTACTTTCTTATTGGCCCCTTACAGTACTCATTGGTTCCTTTCTAGGTACGTTTAAACGATTTGCGTTTCTACTCTAACATAACGAGTAAATATGGACCAGCAATGACCCATTCAATGCACGCTATTGGTTGGTTGGAGCTTGGTCAAGAACAACGAGCATATAAAGCATTTATGAGGAACTTTGACAACATAGAAGGACCATTTAAGGTGATACTCATATTAGTTTGTGATACAGTGGAATTAATTGGCAAGAATACATTGAAAATTTAAAGATTTACTTATCGTTGTTTTATGGTTTAAACACCGAAGCCCAATAAGAAGTGATCGTAAGTATCTCCACCCAAACCATCTTTCTGTCGTCACAGAAGGTTAAGACACGTATTCACCTTTTTGAAATAGGTACAAAGAGGAAGACTTTCTAAGCCCAATTACACGACAACCTTTTTATGGCACGTCAGCCCTAATTCTGGGCACGCAGGTCCATATATCCAGGGGCGTATCCAGAATATTTCAAAGGGGGGTCACACTTTCCATTTTCCACCAAAGGGGGGTCACACTTCCAATTTCTCAATCTTTCTCCAGTCAGATTCTTTTATTTCTATCATCTTTTTGTTTTCAAAGGAGGGTCACGGGCACCCTGGGACCCCCCCTTGGATACGCCCCTGATATCATTTTTGGCACGGCAACAGGAATCATCATCGCGTGAACAGAAAATTTGTTGTCAAAATAATCGGATCGCGTGCCAAGATTTAGGGTTGTCGTGCCAAAAATTTGGTTGTTGTGCTGGTTTTATCAGACTTCTCTGCATGCAACTCTTGGGCTTCCTGTGGCAACAGAGAGAATCCCAGTTTTCTCTCTTCTCCTTTGTTGCCACAGGATGCCCAATGAAAGAGTAGCCCACAAAGGAGACTTTTGTTTGATTATTTTTAGGTGTGGACTGAACGAATTAATCGACGAGGAGCAGTCAACTTTATCACTGGTGCTGGAGGGTTTCTTCAGGCTGTCTTGTTTGGTTATGGTGGTTTTCGATTCAGAGACAATCACTTAGAATTTAATCCCACCCTACCCCCCACGTGCACAAAACTAACTATCACTGGTGTGCGTTACCTTGGTAACAAACTTCAATTTGCCATCAAGAAAAAAAGAGTTAGAGTCACATTAACTAACAGGGACAAAATGTCTCCAACTCTAGAGCTTGTTATCAAGGGTAAAAAACATACTCTAAAGGAGGGGAAAAATATAAACTTTAACAGAGGACGTGGCCTTTTGCGAATGGCAAACGTGTAAAAAAATAATAATCAATGTAAGAAGAATAAAAAATATTTGAACTATAAAAATATTTGAACTGGTTAATTATGAAGTCTGTGTGCGCGCGCGCGCGTGTCAGTGTGTGTGTGAGATTCTAAACCTTATGTGGGTACTCCGGATGAAAGTGGCGGAAGTCACGAATGGAGTCATAACTGATTTTAAACCCCCAAAAATCCCTTGGACTTGAAACGAAGCCCAATTCCCTGCACCAAAATTTAATCCCCCAAAAAAACCACTGAGCTAAAAATTGGCGGAATCGTAAAAATACTTGGAAAGCATGAAAGGACAAGAACAACAGTACAAATTGTGTTGTTAGGTGATCGGTTTCAAGAACGGAAGCAATGTTAATGTTACGGTTAATGTTAATACTTTTAAACTTTAAAAGTTGTGATCGATTTGAAGAACGGAAGCAATATAACTGATTAATGGCAACCGCTTTTTAATACAGCAAATGTATGTCTATACATACGCAGCTCTAGGTACCATAACAGTTTACCGCGAATCTTCACATTTTTTTACTACCCCAAAAATTCCTAGTAAAATCAAACTACCCCAAAAACATACCAGCCAAAAAAATTGTAACAAAAAAACAAACAAACAAACAAACAAACAAAACAAAAAATAATCGGAATTTGTGAATTTCAAACCAACAAAAACAAAAACAAAAAATCCTCCGCCCCTTTCTGCCACTTTACCGCCGAATTGAACTGCGGCCACTTAGACCTTTTGCATTCGACGTACGTCGATCATTCTCTTAAGACTCAACATCCACTCAAATAAACTATTCTTAACCCCCAAAATTCCTAAAGAACTCTATCTCAGTTTTTTAGAACTGATGGCAATTATTTTTCTTGTATAAAGTAATGTGCATTTTTCGAAAGGGAATGATGATTGATCTCCGTCTAATGCACAATGCAAACTACAATATTGAAGTCTAGCTATGTAGTCGCGCTTTATCGGAATCGACGGTAAATCCGGAAATGGTTTCCTATTCTATTGATATTGGACAAAGAATGAATTGTTCCTAATCTGTGTCTGTCATCGGTCAAGGATATTTAAAATATCTGCCAAATCAGAGCGCTGAATACTTGGCTTGTCACGTATAACAGAAAACACAGGATCGATTTCAGCAGAGGGTTTACAGCGAGCCTGCAGTTCAGTGAAACAGTACATTCACATCGTTACTGCTTCGTCTGAAATACCGGCAGAACAATCGCTGTCGATGATGGAGCTTTTAGCTTTGATACTATTTGTATCGACAGAATTTTTCGTCTGTGTTTTAAGTTCGAGAACCAACATGTCTACAGAGTCTGTGTTCTTCACTAAAACACTACCCGACAAAGACTTCAGTACTGTCTCTATAACTGGAAATCGTCCTGGAAATATGATGCCTTCTATTGGAAATGGTTACGTAGGTACGGTGATTTTCAGTGATACAGTGCATGTTTCAGGCCTTTACAATGGAAAAGCTTTCCCCAAGAGATATCCCATCTACCCTATCAATATAACACAACACACGCACAGAGCAAGGCTGCCTTCGACTTGTTCAATTGACTTCAAAGTTAACGAGGTAGAAGGAGAGACTTCATATTGTCTAAACATCACAGAGGGAGTGTTTTATCGATGGTTTGATGCCAAGGAAGAGAATGGTACTTTGGCAATAGAGCAGCGAATTTACGCCCATCGTCAGTGGAGACATTTACTGGTTGTAGAGATAACAGTGAAAAACTTTCTTGACCGTAACATAACTCTGAATATCACTAATAATTTTGGTCAGTTCTCAAAAGACATCGGGTTCGTTCAGTATACTGTTGACAAGGAAAGAGAATTGGAAATCGCATACGGAGAGGTATATTAATACTTTACTTAGTAAGTTCCACAAGGTATCTATTGCATGCAAGTTCACTCGGCGGGCTAGTTAAACAACCAAAACTAGATTCTCTCAAAGAATCTATACTTGCACTCTGCTTCACATTAGCAACTTCTTTCAAATCAGCGTCCTGTAGATTTTAGTTGCAATAACACCCAATCTCCCAAAACAAGATGCTCTTTTGATCGTTCACTCGGCGGTCGAGTTTGACAACCAAAACTAGAATCCGATTAAAGAATCGATATCCTGTAGAACCACTTACGCCCATCTTAAAAGATACGACAGCCTTATTAAGTACGTCTGGATAGTGAATAATCAATCTTAATCAGTACTTATCACAATAATTATGCTTGAGCAATCAAAAATTATACGAAGAAAAATTTTTGTTACTGGTTCTGTAACGCATTTGATTTTATTTTGTTTAAGAATTGATGAGTTTACAAATTAATGAGTAAAGCATATTTATGACTGGACTTTGATAATATAATTTCACTTTAGCCTAAGGTGTAATTCTAAATGCGCTGTAGAGCCATGACCGAAAAAAGGTGATCAGCAATTTTTTTCCTTGCATGAACTGCCACCGAATGTAAAATGACACAATTATTTTTATATTGAAAACTGATGTCTATAAGATTAAACATAATAAGTGCCGTTTCTTTATGAACGCCCCAAGTCAGTTCCAAAGCTGTGTCAAGCCAAACTGAAATGCTCCAGGCGCTCACTGGCATCGTAACTATAAATAACTTATGATATATCTATTAGATCAAGCAAGCAGAAGAAGTGGATAGCTTGAAGTCAAAAGTAGCACTTGCATTTCATGATATTCCCGAAATCATCGAGATTGCTGCTAAGGACTGGCGAACGTGGTACTACATAACTGCTGTTGCAACAAGCGTCGACACAAAATTTGACCCATGGCGCCAGGGCGAAGGGGCGTGGAAAGAAGCTTTGAGGTGAGAAACTTATTGGAATTCACTGAACCAATGCATTTCATACTATCACTGTTGTTATATTCAATTGTAAGAAAACAAAGATACTTGCTATGGCACCACAGAAAAGCTTGGGAAGAGTTATGGAACTCAGGGAAAATTGATATCGAAGGCAACCTTGAGTTATCCCAAGCTGTCTATGGTAGTATGTACTATATTCTGAGCTCAATCAGATCTGACTGGCCTTATGGTTTAAGTCCTGGGGGTTTGTCTGGGGGAGAGGAATATATGGGCCACACGTTTTGGGATCAGGATATCTGGATGTATCCGTTCTTAGTCTTGTTGTATCCAGATTTAGCAAGAGCCTCGCTGACCTATCGATACAATCGTTTACCAGGAGCGAGAAGAATCGCAAGGGTCCATGGATACAGAGGTATGTTGTGATGTTTGGTGTAAACAGTGGTATGTGTGTATACACCTATTTCAAAAAAGGTTGTCATATGAGAGCTCTCAAGCCCACGCGACTAGACCGAAAAGGAGTATGGGTAGCTGCAAATCTTTATTTTCTTTTCCGCTTTGGTATTGACTTTAGCATCAGTAAGTGAAGTTCTTTAGTGTATAAGGTCAGAGCAAGTTGAATTTGAGTAATCGTGTGGGATTTTTGTGATTTATAACTTTAGTGATTTCTTAATAAATAATAAATACTTTATTTAAACTGGAAGATCTATCAGCATTACAAACACTGGTCTTAACAAGATGTCCAGTCTAGCTAATAAAAATACTATAAACACACTCTCTAGTAGCACCCTCTCTCTTCTCTCTCTAAAAAATACATATAAATTATAATTCATAAATAAATAAATTGAATTGAAATAAATTCATTTTAAAATTCACAGTGAGCACCTGTGGTTAACAATGTCATTTTGCCTTAAATATTTATAGAGTTCTTTTTTAAAACTGGATAGAACTGTTATTTTTCTCAGTTGTATTGGTAAGGTATTCCAGTCACTAGCTGCTGCTACTTCAAAAGTTCTCTGTCCAACTGACGTCTTTGCAATCTTTACATTTAAATTACACTTGTCCCTGAGAGTTCTACCATGAGAATGTCTCCTTTGAACCAACAAACCACTTAACTGCTTAGGACAATTCTGGTTGTTTACAATCTTAAAGATATATGTAAACCTAAGGAATCTTCTCCTGTTAAACAGTGTCAGTATCCCCAAAGTGTTCCTCATATCTTGGGTACATGTTGTTTTGCTAGCCTTTAATATTACTCTCATTGCTTGATTTTGCACTTTTTCAATCTTTTCAGAGAAAGTTTTGTTACACTCATGCCAAACAACACAACCATAATCCAAGACTGGTAATATTGTTTGCTTGTAGATTCTTAGCAAGATCTTAGTAGCTAAGAAACCTGTGAGTCTGTTCAATAACGCAATCTTGGGAGAGACTCTTTTAATCAAGTGATTGATGTGCTGTTCCCGTGATAAATGACTATCTATTATCAATCCCAGATACCGAAAGGAATTTGTAGTTTTAAGCTGGTCTTGTCCTATCCTTATGTTCAGTTCACCAATACTATGTTCTAAGACTTTTTTTGTTCCTATCGCCATTACCTCTGACTTCTCTACGTTTAAGATCAACTTGTTCTGGTGAAACCACCGATTAGCTTTCTGTAGATCTGTATTCAAATTATGCGAGACTTCTTCTATCTTTGGACCAGAGCGATGCAACTTAGTATCGTCGGCATATAGAGATGTTGAACCAGGTGCAATCGATGTTATACCATTTATATGAATACAGAAAAGTGTGGGCCCGAGCACGGACCCTTGTGGCACACCATAACTGATAATCCTCTCATCTGAAGTAACACCATTAACTTGTACATACTGCTTTCTGTTATTGAGATAATCCTGAAACCATTTAAAGGCAGTATCAACAATACCAGTACCTTGTAGTTTATTTAGAAGCAGTGAATGATCAATAACGTCAAATGCTTTTCTCAGATCGAGAAAAGCAGAACAAGTAACTAATCTATTGTCCATGGCCCATTTCCATTCGTCAATTACTTTAAGTAATGCTACAGTAGTAGAAGAGTTCTTTGAGTAGGCGAACTGTTCTTCAGTTATCATATTGTTTTCGCTTGCATGTTGCTGCAGTTGCTCATTAACAAAACGTTCAAAGACTTTGGAAACTATGGACAAAACAGAGATAGGCCTATAGTTTCCTCTTTCAGTGTGCACACCAGCTTTATACATTGGAGTTACTCTTGCAACTTTTAAAGCTTCAGGAAAAACACCCATCTCGGGATCCATACATTGGAGTTACTCTTGCAACTTTTAAAGCTTCAGGAAAAACACCCATCTCGGGATCCCATACTCCCTTTCGGGTGAGTCGCGTAGGCTTGATACCGACAACGTTTATTGAAATAGGTGTATATAGTCATCTCTGCGCATTTTTTTAGGTGCAATGTTCCCTTGGGAAAGTTCTTTAACAGGCATCGAAACATCTCCTGGTGCAAAGTATGGCACATATCAAATACACATTACTGGCGATGTAGCTTATGCTACCAAGCTTTATTGGATGGCCACTAAAGACCTAGAGTGGATGAAACGCATTGGATTTGAGTTAGTCTATCAGACCGCGGAGTACTGGGCAAGCAGAGTACGATACGACAAAGAAAATGATCGTTACGTCATCAGATACGTCATGCCTCCTGACGAATATCAGTTTCCAGTGGATAATTCTGTGTACACGAATGTCGTAGCCAAACAGAATCTGGAGTTTGCTTCTGAGGTACCGTTTTGTTTGTTTAGCTCATTTCTCTGGGTTTTATACAATAAGAATGATGTTTTACTTCATGTCTGGATTGTTTTGATACTGTGATGCATAATCTGTAAACCATTCTAAGTTATTTACAACTTAGAATGGTTTACAGATCATATGTCGGGGGGGGGGGGGGTAGTTGTAGTTTTTTCTGACAAGTTTTTTCCATAGTTAGTCGTCCTACCCTTGTACCTTGAAGATTTACCAGGGAACAAGTATACACGAGTAAGGAAAAAAAGAAGTCCCTTACAACACCCTTTCACAAAACTTAACTCGTAGAAGTCCTCGTAAAGCCATACTATGTAATTTCCACGTTTGTTTCGGGATCCCTGCGCTCCCTCCCGTTTGACGGGAGGGAGGACAGGGATCCCGAAACAGAAAACGGCTGCGAAGGAGACTAATGTACGAATAAATTCTACAAAATAAGAAAAAGTTGTACATTAAAAAGTACTAGCTTTTCAAAAAGATTTGTAAATCCTCGGAAAAACTGAGCTATTGTTAAGATTTACGAGTGTTTGCCTGTTAATACCACGGCCGTAGCGCCCACAGGGCCCAGTTTTTCTGAGAATATTGATTAATTATACATGACGGCTACGGCCCTGAATTTTTATACGCACACTTTGTGAAGATAAGAGGTGTAGAAAAAGGATTTCCCTTGTGTCTAACTGGTGTAGAAAAAGGATTTCCCTTGTGTCTAACTGACGATAAAATGTTTTATACAAGTGTGGGAGAATGTTAAAAAGGTATGTTCCAAGAAGATGGAAACAAGTGGCACAAAAAATGTACATCCCATTTGACGAGAAACTCAAATATCACCCGGAGTTTGACGGCTTTCATTTGGCTATGGAAACCAAGCAAGCAGATTCCATTCTCCTTGGCTATCCGTTGATGTACAACATGAGCAAAGAGGTAGAGTTATTTTATAGCTGTATATAGGAAGTCGTGCGAGTGATGTTTTGAAAGTTCTCAAAATTGGACGATTGAGCCGGCCTTAAGGCGAGTTGAGAGTTCGAGAACTTTCAAAATTAAACATCAGGAGTAACTTTTAATTACGAATTGTACGAGACGACTTGGCTTCACTATTTGGTGGCGTACTTATTTCTTTCACGTATTTCTTTCACATCACACAGGTTCGCCACAATGATCTTCTTTTTTATGAAAACATCACTGATATCGATGGCCCGGCTATGACGCATGCCATGGCCGCTATTGGTTGGCTTGAAGTTGGAGATAAACAGCGGGCTGACAAAGTCTTTTTGAAAAATTTTAACAATATCAATGGACCGTTTAAGGTAACAATGTAACACTAAATGCCAATTTGCGCGAGCAAGTTCTTGATATAATAGCCGCTGTCTCATTCAGAACATTGAACTGTAGTTATCTCACTCAGTAACAATGGTTGTCAACATAGTAGCCATTTTAAAAAGCGTTAACTATAGTTAAATGATCGGATAATGCCGCAACCAATATCTTATTTTCTTTTATAAACAGGTGTGGACGGAGCGTCGCCATCGAAAAGGAGCTGCAAACTTCATCACGGGTGCTGGGGGATTCTTACAAGCGGTTCTGTTTGGATATGGAGGCTTTCGGTTAAGAGAAGATCGCTTGGAGTTTAACCCTGCATTAACACCTGGTAGTAAAAAGCTAACTATCACAGGCGTTGACTACTTGGGGAGCTCCATGACATTCGAAATCAAAAACAAAAGAGTGAAAATAACATTGACATTTAAGCAAGAAATAGCGCCACGACTTGATGTTGTCGTGTACAATAAAGTACATGAATTAAATCTTAATGAAGTAGTTAGTGTTGCCAGAGGCAAAGGAATCATTCGAATTCGTCGTTAAACGACATTTTCGTGCGATTTTCTTGTGACTTTGAAATATTCCGTGCCGTCCTGTGCCTTTAGTTGGATGACACAAAATCGCCCACCAATCAAAACCGCACGTTTATAAGGTTTATCAACGGATGCTTTCACAGTCATATACGCAAAAGCAGCTGCTCTCAGGTTTTGTTCAGACGTCGTACCTTCCATGTGTCGTTCACAGTCAGTGTCACACTTATACGAGATCTGCTCTATTGCAACAATTTACAGCACATGGCTGGTACGGCTTCTGAACAAGGACTAAGGGCCTGGGGCCCTGGTAGCAGGGATAACTATTTTGCTTTTTGTCCCCCAGGGAAAAGAAAACAAAAGAGTTATCCCTGCTACCAGAAACAACTCGCCTTCATGTGAATGGGCCCTAATACCCTGCATTCTCGACTCACAATGCAACCAATCATTTTGGCATCGTCTGGCTATCTTTAGCCAGTAGCCTTGAATTTCGTCTCTGAGTGCAAGAGTCAAGACTGAATATATAACCGTGTAATAAATAGAGGAATTAAGCTTACATGGTGGCACGAAGCCGATATGAATGTTATTTTCGAGTGGTAAAACAATACTATAATTACGAACAAGCGCAGCGAATTGAGCGAGTTAGTATAATATTGTTTTACTGACTGTCCAATACGAGAAAATACAATTCGTATCTTCAAACCACCATGTATAAATGTTCTTGAGAGCAAACTAAGGGCCCGTTCACATGAGAGAGAGTGCCCCTATGTAGTAGGGATAAATCTTTTGTTTGGGCACCCTCTCTCATGTGAAAAGAAGTAAAACAAACATAACTTACCGCCAAGATGAATTTCATTAGGATATTTTGAAGCTCGTTAAACGGTAATGCTTCGATGTCTTGTTGCTCGTTTATCGCTGCCAGGTGCTCCATAAAGATATCCAATTTCTTTGCTGTGTTTTCGTTTTCATTTTCTTTTGAAAACCTTAATAAATCGGCGTCCGAAACCTCGACGAAAAGTCGAGAAGCCACCATTGTTTGAACGAACGAGCGACAAGAAGCAGAAACCAAAAGGCGGGAAAAACCGGGCGCTAGCGCACATCCGGGACCTGCGGTTCATAATTTTTAGTACAGTTTTTGTTTAGTGATGAAGAAAGCGAACCGTAACATGCATTTCCATTCGTTTTTATATTTTCAGTCACTCCCTACACTCTCGTGTCTTGCTTATAGCGTACGTAGTAATAGTTTATAGGTAGCCAACTTACTATTTCACGGGTATATAATATTTGAACTCTATACGTTAATTTGACAGATGGATCATATCCATAGCGTGTGACATAGTGTACCATGTTTTAGCTTGACGTTTATATTTTAACTTTAATTTTTGATGTAAGTAATTGCCTGTACAATATATCATCGATTGGTTGAGGCAACACAGAGAAGAAATGTTTACGAATGTTTACGAGCTGAAGTAACAGAAAAGTGACTTCATAGTAAATGAAGAGATAAAGAAGGAAGATGAAATAAATGCAAGTATTCACTGTTGTAATACTTTGTATCTGATAAATCAGGCCCGTCACCACCATACTGGGGAGGTTAGCTTTCCACCAAAATCAGTGGGGATTAGAGAGTACTTCAATGACCTGCATAAGTATGCATCAGAGGTCCAATTGGCCTTTGGAAAGTAAAATGAAAATTTTATTTCAGTGTCCTGAGCAGGAGGGAGGAGGTGACTCCAATGGTTTTTATTAGGCGCGCGCTGGTACAGTGATGTCTGCGATGTGACGTCACGGATGGCGTGCTTAGCAACCAAAATTGTGTTCTCAAAATGCTCCGAAAAACAGATTCCAAAATGTAGTTGAAAATGTACTTTTTAGAAATTCCTTAAGACATTTACCTTCACTTTTGCAATATTGCTATTGGTTTACGTTCAATCTGTATCAGTCTTGTCTTTGACACCAATCTGACAAGAAAAACGGCTCAAAACAAAGGAAAGTTGAAGTGCTTGTCTTGTTCAGTAACCGCCATTTTTCGTTCTTCGAGGAGAAGGACGCGCGAGGAAAAAAAATTTTTTCTCGGGGTTTTAGAGCTTTTTGAATCCCGAAAAAAGTTCCACGTACTCGTAAGTAATAGGCCTTTTGCCTGAACTGTGCTATTAACTTCCATTTTCTATAGTTTTCCTTAACAATCCCTTTGTATCTCCTAACATATCGTATCACATTTGTATTTTGGTTTTCCTGAACAACTCAGCTCAGTAAATACAAAACATATAGACCTAGAAGCACCAATATGAATTGCTTTGAACTTCTTTTCACTCTCTATCAGTGGATGATGTCAATTAAAAACATTTTCGATAAATCTCAATCAAAGACATTGGGCTTCCTGTGGTAAATAGCTTACAAAAATATTCCATTTTGTAAAGCATTTTAATAAGATGAAATAAAGGTTGTGGATAAAACTTTTAATAGTTTGTTTGAAGGTTTGTGTATATTAATACTTTTAATAATCTCCTGTCAGTCTTGCTATATTTTTCAGACCCAGTCATTGTATTGACTCTTCAGTTGTTCACAATTCTAATGAATAGAAAGCAAATTGAAGCCCACCTAATGCTCCAAAACTGCTTTGATCCATACAAGTAAACCATATATTATTGTCCTTCTAACAGACTAGATATTGCAGAACATAACATTTTGATTGTTTAGTCTTCATAATTATGGTTTTGCATGTTTTCATGTGGAATACAGTAGGCAGTACTGAATATTCCTATTACTTATGCAAGTATTGTCTTGGTTTATTTTGAGTGCAAAACAACAGTTCTCTAGGTCTTAAATGTTATTAGATGCAAATTGAAGATAGATATAGAAAATCAATTATTTGGCATACAAAATAGAAAGAACACAAGGAATACAGCATTTCCAATTTAGATTGAAGATCAGATTTCTGTATAACAACTCTACTTTACATGCAAGTAACTGCACCTTTTTGCTGTCAATTTCTTTATTCAAAATATTATAGACCTAAACTTGAGCTGTAATTACACAGAGAGAATGAAATATATTTTCAATGAAAAGGGAAGTTAATTTTAAAACTGCCTAATTACTGTAATTTTAATTATAATTTTATAGTTAAAACTATCCGATTACACGTGTTAGAATCAGTTTTTCGAAGTTTTTGTACTAAACGTTTGAATATTCGGCAGTTTTACCACAGAAATATTTATTTTTCAACATTCATAAATTCTAAATGAAAAATACATCGTCTAATAGGTACAAGAGACGTTTTGGCATCACATTTTCTTTTATTATGCATGTCCTTTACCTTGAAACGTTTTTCTTCAGTTGTTGTCTTTCAAAGCAGAAAAGTCCTTTTCGTTCACATTTTGCAGACAACTCTTGTTTTCCAACTTTGGAGGGATTGTTAAGCAGTTCTACCGAAGGCATCTTTACGAAACGTGACATACATAATCTTCAATGACTCAGTTATACGAGGAACTTTTTTGAAGCTACAAATCCATCAAGAGAGTCTACCAGCCTTGAAAATGTTCGTTGAGTTTTTCGTCTTTCAAGCAGTTTTTGAAACGACACAGGTTACGAAAAAAATCCAAACGTACGATTTCTTTGCTCAATAACGTTGAGGTTCATACAGATGAATGTCCGTGAAAATCTTCAAATTTTTATGAGGTTTTCAGAAATATACTTGGAAGTTTTTGGTGTAAAAACTGCGAGCAAACCTGCGAATTGAAATCTCCTTCTTTTGCCGCCATGTTGAAGCTATGCCACGCCACCGTGACGTCACATCGCAGACATCACTGTACCACGGTTTTCCTTGGAGACGCTCCCTCCCTCCTGGTCCTGAGTCATGGATATCGATACATCTCAGATGACTCTTATGCACCAGTCAATTGAAACCTCGGCCCCCAACCCCCGGGGAGGGCCGGGGAATTAACACATTATAGCCGGGTCTTTAACACTGTTTTCTGACAGCACAATCAACGGGAAGGCGGGGGAATTAACGTCTAATTCAAAGAAAATTATCTGTTTCGCCGCCGTTTTTGGCCTCTAAGGGCCGGGAAATGCTGGGACTTTAACATTGTAGAAATGTTAATTCCCCCGGTATTGCCCGGGGGTTGGGGGGCCGTGGTTTCAATTGACTGATGCATTATTCCAGGGATATCGTTTTTCTATAAAATTACGCAAAATTTGAAAGCATTAAGCTAATGTAAAAAGTTTACATAGTTTTCTTCATTGAAGACCAGAATGAGCTTTTATCATGTAATTCCAAAAATCACAGTATAGAAATATTATTACCATAGCTATAAAGAGCACGTCAAAATTAGTAAAACTGTGAAGTTTGAATGAAGTAACTTTCAAACTCACGAAGATATGAATTTTCCGAAATCGAAATTTTGTATGAAAACATTCGCTGGTAGGCAAGAGATGCCTACCAGCAAAGGTTTTCTTAAAAAATTCACACTTTTCAAAAATTCATATTCTCGCGAGTTTTAGATTAATTCCTTCAAACTTCACTGTCTTGCTAATTTTAACATGCTCTTTCCAGCTATGGTAATTCTTTTTCTGTTTTACGAATTTGAAAATACCTGATAAAAGCTCATTTTAAGCCAAGAAAAGTCAGAAAAGAGAAATAGAATCAATTAAGAACAGAAATGAAAGAAAAAAAGAAAAATTGTTGACGCAGGCAGGATTCGAACCCGTTACCCAAAGCAAATTAGTATGCTAATTTTATGCAAAACCAAAAAATCGGACCATGCATCCAGACAAATCGCTGAATCATCGCATGTTACGTATAGGATGGAGATTTCGGCCCCTTCCGCGCTATCCGGTAGAACGCAGCTAGATTCGAGGTCAAAGAGGGAGGAAACAGTCGGATCCTAGGCCGTAAATGACTGAACCTTACCACTAGGCTAACTGGTCTACTGAGGGATTTGAAAGACAAAATAACCTAGTGTATCCTGTGAATTGGCTATCTATTGTTGTGCAAATTACGCGATCCCGTGGCGCAGTTGGAAAACCCTTGAACTGTGAAGCAAGTGAGGAGATGTAAGAGCGCGGGTTCGAAACCTTCTGAGGCCTTTTTCTTCCTTTTTTCTTTCTTTCTTTCTTTCTTTCTTTCTTTCTTTCTTTCTTTCTTTCTTTCTTTCTTTCTTTCTTTCTTTCTTTCTTTTCTTTTCTTTTTTTTTTTGACGAATAAAAGTTAGAAGACTTGTCTTGCTTGTAAAATCGTAAACGGCTGGAAACTTCAAAAGCAATGTAGATGTCTTGGGTTTCCTGTGTTAGATTTCTAGGGCCTGGTAACTAGTTCGTACTGAGCATGCTTGCTACGTGGCCGGTATTTCGTAGTGTTTTATTTCCTATTTCACTGTGATTTGTGGTCGATTTTCCTTTGAATTTAGAAGACAAAATGACCACTTATCAGGATTTTATTAACCAAAATGAAGATCGAGATGGTGTACGATTCAGCTGGAATGTTTGGCCTTCCAGTCGGCTCGAGGCTACAAGAATGGTTGGTGATCAAGTCTTTATTGTTGATATCAAAATAAGAGTTCATAAGCTTACAGTTTACAATGTATTAAGCTTAATTGATATTTTAAGGTTGTACCAGTTGGTTGTACCTATAGTCCATTGAAAGAAAGACCAGATCTTCCTCCAATTTGCTATGATCCTGTTCTGTGTTCGCGAAATAGCTGTCGAGCTGTGTTGAACCCTTTATGGTAAGAAAAAATCTGACAGTAGACATGACGTGTCGTGTATCTAACTCATGAAATAGTTGGCTACCAAATATTTGAAAATTAATATCATAGGACACTGTGTAATAACACCCCCAAAAAGTTAAGGTGTTGAGTTATTTCAGACTGACAAATTTATTACTAAACACATAGTAAAATCATAACTATTCTGTGTTGATTGTTGTTGTTTGTAAGCGTACTTACATGGTTTCTTTACAGCCAAGTAGACTACAGATCAAAAGTCTGGCACTGCAATTTTTGTTTCCAAAGAAATGCTGTAAGTAAAAGTTGTGCAATAATAGCACTTATCATTGATTTAAAAGCTCTAATTTGTAAATTTCTTTCATACAGTTTCCACCTCAGTATGCAGGAATATCAGAACAGCATCAACCAGCAGAACTAATTCCACAGTTCTCTACCATTGAGTATACTTTACAGGTTGGTGTTTGGCAATAGAGAAATTGTCGTATGAGTGTGAAATGTAGAATTCCTTTCTGCAACATTATTGCACTGCAAGTTGTAGAGAGATATTCCTTGTATTACTGCCCTGTGCACAACTTGTCATGCAACAAAAATCAATGTTGCAGGTTGTAAAAATTTGTTGTACAAAGAAGAACCACTTTCTACTTTTTGCAACAAGACAGTAGCCACAACTGGCAACATTGGTTTTTGTTGTGTGACAAGTTGCACGTGGAGTGGTAATATGAGTAATTGCTCTACAACTTGCAATGCAACATTGTTGTGCAACAAGTTGCATGGTTTTGTTGCTTGTATTACCACACCTTAAAACAGCTCTGACAGAGAGTGAGGGAAGTTAAGTGCATGACCTCATGTTTGTTACTTGAATGATTATTACAAGCTATGAAATGTAAACTATATTTTTCATTTAGAGAGGAGGCACGACTGGACCACTGATCTTTTTAATTGTACTTGACACTTGTATGGATGAAGAGGACTTCCAGGCTGTGAAGGTAAGTTATTTTTTTGTTTCTTCTTCAAGGCATACTGGCCAGTGGTCTTGCATGTGTGGGGTGCCACTAAGCCATGCAGGGGCTTCAAGTGGTCATTGCCGGATTTCATATCGTGAGAGCCTGGGTACGAGTCCCTGAATATTGCACCAATCAACACAAGACCCACATATTCGGAAAGAGCATATCAAGCTTAACAATATTCTTAAGTTTGGTGTTAATCGGTTCAATATTGAGCGAGATACAGCCATTCAAAAACCAAAAAAATTACAAAGAAATGTATGGGAATCCGGACAAATGACAGCAAGTGTCCGGATTCCCATACATTTCTTTGTAAATTCTACCATATTAGAAACGGCTGTAAAACGTCAATATTGAATATCAATTAACACCAAACTTAAGAATATTTTTAAGCTTGATATGCTCTTTCCGAATATGTAGGTCTTGTGTTGATTGGCGCAATATTCAGGGACTCGTACCCAGGCTCTCACGATATGAAATCCGGCAATTCTTGCAGATCATTATGGATTGATAACTTGTTTGAGCCCCAACCCTCCTCTCCCTGGTAAGCATTGATAGCATCAGTGTGATGGGGCTAGGTGGTGGACTGTGAATGGTTACCACCTTGTTGCCAGAGACAGACAGACACATCCCTCATGGTGGCTCTATTGCACCCAAGCCTAATTTCATTGCCAATGGCTGACTAACATGAGGAATATATTTTTTATCAGGAATCTCTTCAGATGTCATTAAGTCTTATGCCTCCCAATGCTCTTGTTGGGCTTATTACCTTTGGCAAAATGGTAGGTCTTATAAATGAAGGGACCATACAACAAGAGAGTAAGTGATGTCTGATCAAGTCCTAAGTTCTCCTAAAAAAATCTTTAATTCCCAAGGAGAATTCAGAGTTTGATCAATGGTCATTTACTCTGTTTTTGCACATAGCCCTTCAAATATTTAAGTTTTACTATATGACTTTTTTCTTTTGTTTGTTTATTTATTAAATGTTTATCTTTAAGGTCCATGTACATGAACTTGGCTGTGAAGGATGCTCAAAAAGCTATGTCTTCAGAGGGACAAAAGATTTAAATGCCAAGCAAATTCAGGTTTGTGAGCTTATTTTAGCCTGTTTATCAAGTTTTTAAGATACATGTACATCCATGTAGAGCATGTACAAAGTGCAATTTTACCTTATTATTGGATATATATCGTAAACTAACTGTATAATAACCTGCATAAATATTTATATGACATACAGTACATGTATATGTTGTGGTCTTAAATTAATTTTGGTTTTAAATTTTTAAACCTGTGTGGTTATTATTTTCAATTTATTGTTTTATAATCATTATCATAATAACAATAGCAAACAAAAATAAAACTGGTTTGAAAAATTTCAAACCAAAAATAATTTGAAGCCATAACAAATACAGTGAATTTCCTTTAAGGTGAACACTGTCTTTCAGGACCAGCTCTTAGTGTTTGCCTTAGAGAGGTGTCTGCCTCAGAGAGGTGTCTGCCTTAGAGAGGTGTCCACCTTAGAGAGGTGTCCGCCTTAGAGAGGTGTCTGCCTTAAAGGGAGTTTTGTTTATACAGACAGTATGGAGCATGCAATTAGGCTTGGACCAGGCCATTGTGTCTTAGAAAGGTATCTGCCTTACAGGGGTGTCTGCATTGCAGGAGTTCATTGTATATTATATCTTGTTATTCTAGGATATGCTAGGTCTTGGTGCAAGAGGTCAGCCAAGTGCTCAAAGAGGACCAGGACCAATGCCTCCTCAACAACATGCTGACTCATACAACAGGTTTCTCCAGCCAGTTCACAAGTGCGACATGAGTTTAACAGATTTGCTAGGAGAACTACAAAGAGATCCATGGCCTGTAGCAACTGGTAAAAGACCTCTTAGATCAAGTGGTGTAGCTTTGTCAATTGCTACTGGATTACTTGAGGTATGAGAATTAATATTTGATATGTGTATACATGTAAACATCCTAGGTTTTGTTCATATAGAAGACTGGAAGGATAAGAGAAAGACCTCGATGCTAAGTGCTTGTGTTCTTAGAGCCGTTTCCATATGAGTATGAAATGAACTCTGCTGTGCCATGCGTGGCATGCTTGTAAAAACATCTGAATTATCTGATGTACCATTGTAGTGCCATTTTCACAGTCAATCTGCTGTATGCTGTCTTTTCTCATCTTTACAACTTCCAGCATGTTATAATCAGGGTACAGAGATGTGTAACTACTTTACAATGTATAGTACCTCAGTAGAAACTATTATACTTCACATACTGTTCAACAAAAACTTGTAGATTGCATTTGCATCATTGCGTTTATTTTGTGTGTGCTTGTGCTCAAGTCATTTCAATGAGAAATTCCTTCTCCAATTTGTGGTAAAAAAACTTTATTTAAAAAAATATATATATTTTGTGCATCTGTGCTATAATATTGCATAAAAAACAATCACAGCTTGTGTAAAATTCCATTGTGTGTGATGTCACACAATGGTTCTCCATATAGACCAATCAAAGGGCGTGTAACATATCAATAGTCATACATGTAATTATGAGATAATTGAATGAGGTAAATTGTAATTATTAATAACAGTGCTCTGTACTTACATGTACCTATTTTGCAGTGTACATATCCCAACACTGGAGCTAGAATAATGCTGTTTATGGCTGGTCCTGCTACCCAGGTACAGTATTACAATTTCTTCAAGATAGTAACTAAAAATACAGAATTATAACTGTTTGAGTGAATTGTATTTTAGGGTCCAGGAATGGTTGCAGACAACGAATTGAAGAATCCCATGAGATCTCATCATGACCTTGAGAAAGACAATGCTGTTCATGTTAGAAAAGCCATAAAGGTACATTGAACAACAATGGATCCATTAAGGGCTGGGCATGGGTCAAATTGACTGGCTGTGAACACGGCGTGGCTGGGTTTTATGAAACTCAAACCAACGTTTGATAATATCTGTGGTCTTGCTCAGCTGTCACACCCAGATGCCCAAAATTGTAATGAAAATGTACCCCTTGGAACAATATTGATTTATTTCTGTTATATCCTAAATTAATGAGTGATTAATTCTGTTATATGTTATAAATTTATTGAGTACTTCATTTATACATTTGTATTTTCTTGCAGTTTTATGATGCATTGTCTAAAAGATCTGCTGAAAATGGCCATGTCATTGATATCTTTGCTTGTCAACTTGATCAAACTGGTTTGCATGAAATGAAGTATTGCCCCAATGTTACTGGGTAATATTATTGTGACTTTATATCCAATTATTGGTACATTATGTATGTTCTGATTGGTTGAAAACTGTGTGTGATTATAGTACACATGCATAGATAACATCATTGAATCTTAGGTACACTATATATTGGTTGAAATGTTTAATGAATATTATATAAGCCAACTAGGTTCCATTTTTCTGTGGGTCTTTACTCTAATACATGCACAGAAGACATCAAAATGTGATGAGAACACCAGTCACACCACTCAACTTCATTTCATGACTTTTTTGTCATCTGTTAGAGTACAGACACATGGAAAAATGGGACGCATTTGTTAAATGAAGCACAACTGAGAGAGTGTGGTAAAACGCTTCCTAGTTGAAAGATTGACATGAGAAAAAAGGCAGTAAAAGCTAGAAAAGCTATATCAAAACATGTTCCTTTACTTTCTGTCATTCTATTTGCCAGGGGCTATATGGTAATGGGAGATTCCTTCAACACTGCATTGTTCAAACAAACATTTCAAAGAGTCTTTGCTAAAGATGTCCGTGGCGAATTCAAAATGGCTTTTGGTGCCACTTTAGAAGTTAAGGTATAAAAGTCTTGTTGATCCTTTGTCTTGTTACTGCAATTTGTTGGTGATAGTAATTAATTCTTTTCTTAGACTTCAAGAGAGTTAAAAGTATCAGGAGCCATAGGCCCTTGTTTGTCAATGGATAGAAAAGGACCCAATGTCTCAGAAACGGTATGTACAGTGTTATATATTATAAAATATTTGAGATATAACACTAGCTGATTAGCTGTAGCTACCATGTTTATATCAGAGGACAGACCCATGGCTAGCAAAATAAAATGTCAGGAAAAATATTTTATGAAATAATTGCCTATGTCTCTATACTGTGATCATTGTTTATTTGTAGTGAATTTAATGAAATACAAAATGTACTTACAATGGACATGTATGTTGTTACATTCCAGGAAATTGGCAGTGGTGGTACCTGTGCCTGGAAATTCTGTGGTTTAGATCCAACAACAACAGCTGCTATATTTTTTGAAATCGTAAACCAACACACAGCTCCAGTGCCGCAAGGTGGTAGAGGCTGTATTCAATTTATAACTCAATATCAACACTCTAGTGGACAAAGAAGAGTTCGTGTAACCACGTGTGCCAGGAATTGGGTAGATGCCTCTAATACAGGTCACATTGCCATTGGATTTGACCAGGAAGCAGCAGCAGTACTTATGAGCAGAATAGCAGTTTTCAGGTAAAAATTTGTGTAAATGTGCATTGTCAAGTATTAGAGAGTTTTTAGATTAATCAATAGAACAGCTTTTCACATGCTCTGTTCAGTAATACAGCATGCAGGAAGTGACAAGAGCATGAAAAAAGTGCAGGAAGAGAATGAGCCATAGGCGAGTACTCTCCACACTACTGGAGTGCTCTCAGCATTTCCTAAGTGCTGTATAACTGAATGAAGCATGGAAAAAGCTGTTCTGTTTTCTTATGTATATTTGCTAAATTTAGTACATTGTAAATCTTCAAGGAAAGAAGTTTGATTTTCCTTCATACAAAATTCAAAAGCTGCATGCATGGTTCGTCTTACATTACTGATACAGCATGTATGCTATCTAAAATATGTAATAATATACAGTAAATTTACTTCTCCTGATAGGGCTGAAGGTGATGATGGTCCAGATGTACTGAGATGGCTTGATCGCATGTTAATAAGACTGTGTCAGAAGTTTGGAGAATACCACAAAGACGACCCCAGTTCATTTAGACTTGCAGAAAACTTTTCCCTTTATCCACAGGTAGTGCTTTAACCTTTACAGTTGTACAATTTATGCTTTGATGATCAAGATTACACAATGCTCACATGTGTGGCAATGGAGTGTTGCATGACGAGACTAAGCACAGAGTAGAGTACTGACATCTTTTAAATTGAAATGTTTCTTCAACGTTTAAATTGCAATTTAATCTGAGCACCTGGACCAATGGTCCATCATCAGGGAGAGAATGGAAGTTGTATTGACTCAAATCCCAACAAACTAAAATAACTGATGTAGTAAAATATCCTTTATAGTTCCACAATTCTGAGTACAAATACAAACTGGCCACAGTCCGAGCACATCCAATGATTGTCAATGTTTCCTTTTTAGTTTATGTTTCATTTAAGACGATCACAGTTCCTTCAAGTGTTTAATAACAGTCCTGATGAGACAGCCTACTACAGGTAAATTATCAATCAATTTTATCTGCTTCATGTTCGTATCAATTTTCTATTTGTTCGGAGCTTTTGTGTCATTGACCCATCATCAGAGAAAGTGTACAAATGATTTAAAAGGTTGTAAACTAATTTACGTAACAAAAAGGGTTGCTAAGTACTTACAAAGAAACAGAGCAAGCATAAGTACCCATGTAAATTATTATTGTTCAGGGGTGGATCCAGGATTATCTTCATTGTTTTTAGGATTATCTTCATTGTCTTTAGGATTATCTTCATTGTCTTTAGGATTATCTTCATTGTCTTTAGGAGGGTGTGCACTATCTATAAATTGGAAACTGATGAGAGGATATCTTGGAAAAATATTGAGAAAAAAGGACGTAAAGTCGTCTCAGGAGGGGGTGCACACCCCCTGCACCCCTCCCCTAAATCCACCCCTGTTCTTTCATGTTGTAATATCACAATCTTATGTGTTAACACTGTTATTTACAGACATATAATTAATCGTGAGGATGTTACGAATTCCTTAATAATGATTCAACCAATCCTGTACTCCTATTCATTCCAAGGACCACCAGAGGTATGCAGTATCATAAAGTTTTTAAAATCTGAATGTAGTGGTAGTGTGTGTAACATTGTCCACCAATTAGTAAGCAAAAGCTTACATGTAAATAGTTATCTTAATTTTAGCAACAAAACTATTTAGAAAGTGGGTCGCATTGCTTCACTTAATAATTAATGTATTTTTTTATATTTTAGCCTGTTTTGTTGGATTCCAGTAGTATTCTTCCTGACAGGATTCTGTTACTGGATACATTCTTTCAAATCCTCATTTACCATGGCGAGGTATTGGTTCATTTGTGTTGACAATACATGTTTATATAAAAATATATTGGCATAAAGTGCGTGTTCTGATTGGTTGACAGTCATGTTAGATTACAGTACACATGCATAAATGACGTCATAGTACTTATATGCGTGGCATACTTTTTTTGTTCTCACTACATTTTTACATCATCTGTACATCTATTAGAGTATAGATGCACACAAAAATGGAATCTATTTGTTAGATATTAAATACTGATAGCCACATTTTGTGTTTTAGACAATTGCTCAGTGGGTTAAGGCAGGATATCAAAATGATCCCCAATACGAAAGCTTCCGTCAGCTTATCCAAGCCCCTGTAGATGATGCAGGGGAGATATTGCAAGTTCGCTTCCCTATGCCAAGATACATTGAAACCGAACATGGAAAAAGCCAGGTATTTTGAAATCTAATTTTGTAGCTTGAAAGAAAGTGGGATGGTTCAGCCAAGAATAATGTGTGTAGAGTTCCTCTTGGCCAAAGTCATGTATCCAACAGTAACAGTCTTCGTGGCCATGTTGGGTCCTAACTCTTCCTACCTCTAACTCTCTGTGAATCCTGTACTAGTTTCTCAGCATTCAGTTACTGTGCTGGTGTTACTGGTAAGAGAGGGAAAGCAAGGGAAAAAAAACCCGCAAAAACTGCCAGCTTACAATACACATAGTAAAATAAGGCACATCATTAAGGTGGCTTAGCACATGGCAACAAAATAGTTAACAAATTCAATATATGTGTGACATTGCCTGGGTGTGGATTGAGCAGGAACACAAGGTGCAAGAGGTCGGAGTTCGATTCCCAGTGACCTCGTATTCTAATTTCGACTTCTTTCCTTTCCGTGCAGCTTTAGTACCGATGGAGAGAGGGGGCACAGGGCGAACACTTTTAATAAGCCAGATTTGGGAAACCACTACCTGCGCTTCGAAGTAAAATAAATTGTCTTTGCTTGATGTCATATTATTGTTACTTCCAGCAACGTTTCCTGCTGTCCAAGGTGAATCCGTCACAGACGCACAACAACATGATCGCTTGGGGACAAGACGCGTCTGGAGCGCCAGTTCTGACTGATGATGTCAGTCTACAGGTGTTCATGGAACATCTCAAGAAACTTGCTGTTGCTAACACCACGTAGTAATATTATTATGCAAAAAAACAGATGCTAGTACTTCACGATAGATACTACTGTGCAAAGAAATAAAATCTATGAAATAAACTTCAACAATAATTATCTCTTCCAGTGTTATCTTTGTTTTTCATTATTTTATTTTCGGTATGAAACAACCGCAGAAAGGTATTGGCGGTATTTCAAAACCCTTGGAATTAGGTTGTGTTTTTTAATCATTCAAAGTGCCTCCCTTATCCGTGTATCGAAGTAACCTACAGATTTTCACTTGGGGTGTGCCTACGTCAAAATACTCAAAGTGGGAAAAGTGTACCTTGTACTTACTGATTGAGTGGGATTACCGGACGGGAAAAAATTCGGCAAACTGACCGAGTGTACTCATTCGGTAAGCATTTTATCATATGACTAGTTTGCACTCATTCCGTACTGTGAAGACGGAGAGCCAAGTATTTTCTCGTTCGACACTCTCACTCATTCAATAAGCATTTTATGATTCTTTGATTTCTATTTTTTGGCGCGCGCCCTGGTCTGGGTTCGGATACGGGTCTTCTGTACCACCTTAAAAAATCCGTGTGCCCATAGTCACGTGACTATTTCTAAAGGTTTTCTTAGAGCGCGCGGGGCCAAATACGAGTCATATATTGACAAAATCTATATTGACTTTTGACATGGTCCCCAATATCTATAATGATTGCAACGTCAGTTCGCAAATTTCGATTCTCCATGGTGTAGTTGTTCGCCTGCTACGTCTTGCACTTTGGTCATTCTACAAATAGTCGTAATAATAGAGCAGATTTCGTATGAGTGTGAAACGGACCGCACCGTGCCGTGACCGTGTCAGTGCCGTGATCTCTATAAAAACATTCGAAATTTCTGCCGTAACCGTGCCGTGACCGTGCGGTGCCGTTTTTACAGTCATACGAAATCTACTCTGGTTGGCCTTGTTATCACGAAATTTACGTAATGAATACGCACATTATGAAATGGATATTTCATCGTCACCATTAATAATCTTAAGTCTGGTTCCTCGTCTTTCAACCCATCCACCATAACCATTAATGTTTATATTGTATGGAGTATTACTTGGTAAAGATGGAGGCCTATAAACTTTTGGATAGCTTTGAAAAGTAGGCAACCAACCGCGAAATCCACCCCATGTTCTTTGACCTTTAGCTAATAAATTGTTAGATGTGTGCTCCCATTGTCTGGCCTGGAAATCCTGCTTGACAAATGATTTGTGTTGGTTGCTTGTTAAAATGGCAGGTAGCAGTAGAGAAATTCTTGGGGTATATGTAGGAAAGTTTTGTTCATCTTGTAAATTGTACATATTTCCTTCATTTTGCGGGGGGATAAAATTAAGTTCGGGTGCTGTGAAGACAGGATGTTTTAGCCTCTGATGGTGTTTGACTGCGTGATGATGACGATGATGATGATGATGATGCTTGCCTATTAATATAAGATAACTTGACGTCAAATGTTTGTTTTAGCCAGGCACTAGGTCATGAATCTAACTCACTTACCCCTTGGCTTGCCAACAATTTCCTTTATGTTATGTGTTATCAACAAGACGATCAGGAACGCGTACATGGTTCGCCTTGAAAAACCTCAGACAGGAATTCTTTACGGATCAGAGACAGCCTGAGTGAACTGAGTTCATTATTAATTCATCAAAAAACAGGTGCTGATTATTGACGTCACTGTTTAATGAAATGTCAGATCAAATAAAGTTGATTACAGGATTTACGCGGAATAAATGTTGCGATCTTGTCTAAATTACTGATCATGTATAAACAAATGCTCTTTACTACAATAATACCAACACACCTACAAAAAAATACTCCTTTCTGATTGGCCGCCGAGCTGTAGATGTTTGTAGAGGTGTATTAATAGGAAATTCCACCTTAGTGCTCAAAGAATTAATGAAAAAATACCCGGGGTGGGGGGTACTCCTCTATATATGCTATACGGGTATGTGCTGTCCGATAGGGTATGGATTTTCAGGTCCCAAGTTTGGGGTAGGGTATCATTTTTAGTCTCGGATAGGGTACAGTTTTGGTCTAGGATAGGGTACAGTTTTGGTCTAGGATATAGGGTACAGTTTTGGTCTAGGATAGGGTACAGTTTTGGTCTAGGATAGGGTACAGTTTTGGTCTAGGATATAGGGTACAGTTTTGGTCTAGGATAGGCCGCGCAGTTTCCGCAGTAACTCCACTATCAGTTTACATCGTCTTAAGCACACTTTCAATGAAACAAAAAAACTCAATAAAAGAGGCCAGGAGACATTGATTAAAATAATATACTCTTGGACAAGGTATACACTTTTAAGCTTCAGTCTGGAATAGGGTATGTTAATGCCCCCGGGGAAAATACCGCTTGTATTTGATGAAAGAGGCTAATATAAATACTCACTTTCATCAACCGATTCACGGTATTTTTCATTAATTTTTCGAGAACTAAGGTCAGGAATTTCCTACACTAATACTTTGTAGATATGTTAGAAAACACATCCAAGCACAACAAGCCACAAGACAACCACCATAAATACACAGAGATTGACAGGGAGGCGTGCATGTGATGACCGAGATGAAACATCTTGCATAGTGTACATTCGTACTGTCCCTTTGCCTTTGGACAGAGTAATCTTCGTGCCATTATCCATCCTGAATGATTTATCACCTTTCACTATTTGTAGAGGTGGTGCAAGCTCTTCTCGTGACTTAAGAGCGACCTCAACAGCGTCCTTAGAGACGGCGAAACTCAGGCGGTTGCCTAGGTAATATACACCACTCACAGTCATTCTAGTACTGTTAGGAGGTACTGTGGGGTTAAATTCGAGGTGATCATCATGAAGCCTAAAACCTCCATAGCCATACAGCAAAGTCTGTAGAAATCCCCCTGCACCTGTAATGAAGTTCACTTGACCATGTCGCTTACGATGCTCAACCCAGACCTAAAGGATGGCAGAACACGTTATGAATGGACTACAACAAGGACTGGCTAATAAACTACAGCCTTGGACAAAATCCCTAGGATTTTGGGGGCCAATTTGAGCATTCTGTATCGGTTTCCTTGGGGAAACTTCCAGCCCTCCCCCTCTCCGTAAAACGTTGTGAAGGTTGTTAAAGTGCTTGCAACAACAACCTTTCAGAATCAACATTGAAAAAGGAGAGAGGGAGTGGGGGGTGGGGATGAGATGAGACTTTCTTTGAGAAATGCTGTATTTTTTCAGCAATCACATCAAATTACGTTAAAAAAAGCAAAAGTACTAAGAGATTTTGGCTGTGATTGCAGTATTACCTTAAAAGGTCCCACAATGTTTTCAAAGTTTTTCTTAAAGGGTTTTTTCGCACGTTCTTCCTGTCCGAGTCCAAGCCAACCAATGGCAAACATTGAATGAGTCATCGCTGGTCCGTCGGGATCCGTTCGCTCCTCATAGAGTCTTAAATCATTCAAACGAACCTAACAACAAAGAGAAAAACAATCACCAAGGCGACTATCGAAACACATTTCGGCGACACGGATGAAAAAGGCACTGCGCACACTCGGAAGTTTTAAATAAAACCATTGGAGGTGTAGTAAATCTTGAAAATTAAGGCTGTTCGTGAAAAGTTTGTTTGTTTGTTTGTTTATTTATTTACTTATTTATTTATAACAGCTTTATTTGTATAAACAAAAAGGGTGTCACCAGGGAGGAACTGAATCCCCATATTAAGGTGACCCTCTGAAAAGTTAGTGCGTGTCTCTTGAAGATTGCTTTAGTTGTTCTCTTTTCCTGGTCAAATAATACCGAGAAATTCACATAATACCTCTCAGAAAACTATCTAAATCATACCTTTGAATCCATATCGTACATTAAGGGATATCCAATTAATATAGTATCAGCCTGCTTAACTTCAATCTTTAGGTTATAACCTTCATACTCTGGGTGGTACTGGTTTTCTTCATCAAATGGAATAAACATCTTTTGCGCTATCTTGGACCATACCTCTGGTACCTCAATTCCCAGCATCTGTGATACCTGTTGCATTTGACGAGAAACAAGAGTTTTAAAATCGTCCATGACTTGCGTGCGCCTGTATATTGATGAAAGTGCCTTTCAAATGTGGAATGATTCAAGTGAAAGGCACTGTGCGCATGAGTTATGTCAAACATAGTTTTGAACGTATTTTAAATCTATTTGTTGTCAAAAATCAATAAAATGATAATTTTGTAACTTGGGTTTTAAAAGTCATTATAATATTATTTGATTTCCTGGTTATATCAGGTCTGATACAGCCACTCATTCTATGAACACCATGTAACTGTTGGCAACACTGATTATTGTACTTAATGAAACAACCCTAAATGTAACAACTATTACAGTACTATGAAATGCAAAAAGAAAAAAGACTAATTCAAATTATAATGCAACAATAAAATGACTGTCTGCAAATTGCAGATATTTACAGAACATTAAAAAATCCTCATGCACTAAGCATGCATGCACTAAAATAAGTTTGAATTCTCGTGCAAGCATTCTTTTGTAATTACTGATGAAGGCTGGAGTCAATGGCTGAAATGTCTACAATTAAAAGAAAAAATCAGAGACAAAACTTTGAATAAAATATATAAAAGTATGTATCACTCACTCTGTTTTTTCAGGGATCTCTTCATTTTGTTTTATGCATGAGCCTGTTATTTGCTTTAGATGTCTCTAACTGATTATTATCAGGATTATTATCCTTCTTAGGTAATAACTCATGGCTTGTCAATGGAAGTACTTTTGTTATTTGTTACAAAAAGAAACTTTCAAATGATGTCACAGGGGTTTCAATAAGATTTGAAGGTGGCGGCAACCAATATCCAGCCACAGTTATTATTTTAGCCAGTTACATTGTTTTATTGACTGGCAATGCGAAGCAAAGTAAGCAGCTGGGCACATCACTGGTACTCCTTTTGAATCTCCTGTCATAAGCCCTTCATCTGTTTTTAATAATGACACCCATATAATATATGCATTTTGTCTGGCCCTTCTTGGTATTGGAGTTTCCTTTGCATTAAGTTATATTGTTTAATTTATTTTTTGGTAATTCTTAGCACTTTTAATTACATGGTTTAATTCTTATACAAAAGAAAATCCTTCATTAGATTTGAAATAGGTAAATCTTGAATCTTTTCTTTTTCAGATCTTACAATCTTATTAATTAGTTTACGGCTCAATTCCTTCAAGGTACGTGTATTCTGTTTTTTGTATTCGTATACTCTGATGATATCACTACCATCGCAAACCATTAACTGGCTTTTATTGTTCAGTATTATTCTACCAGGAGGACTGGACCATTTACCAGACACAATGATGTGTCCAGTGGTTCCTTCTGTGGCTGATTCCAACACAATGATCTCACAAGCTGTTGCCACTATTAACTTTTCATCATCATAAGCAAGATCACATATTTTGTCAAATTCCCTTTTCTTTCCATCAATAAAACAGTATGTTATATTTTCCTCAATCGTCTCAACTTCATCATCAGAGGAAAAATTCACATGCAAACAGGTGACAAGTCCATCCCCTGCACTGATGCAAAACTCATAGCTAGATGTTGAACAACACATACATACAACATCATATCTTGTCTCATATATCTCTTTTTTATGCACGACCTCAAAATTAGAATCAAGCGAAAGTTCGTACACGAAACCACGACCTACAAATAATAGATTGTTTTGTGGAGTGTGGGCGAGTAAACATCTAGATTCTTGACTGTAGTGATCCCCCAATGCATTTTTTGCCACTTCTCTACAAGGTGAGTATACATCCATCATAATCAGATCAACATCAATCAGATCCCATGTTATAGCTAAATATCCTCTATGAAGGAACAAAATACCTTCTTCCGGCTGTATATAGGATGAATAATTATTAATCTGTCCTATGACTCCAGCTGATTCTGGATGCCAAATTGTAACTTGTGACTTGCCGTTCTTATCGAAGCCACACGACGCAATTACATCAAGTTCGCTGTAATCAAACATATCAACACCTGAAGGACTCTGGATCTCTCGAATGCAGTTATCACACAAATAATTCGTCATACTCTCACTTCTTCAGTTTAGTGTGGTTCAGATTGAAAAGCCTTCCTGTTTCTTCCAGTGGCCTGGGTATGCAGTCTGGGTAAAGTATCCCAGAATACATTGCTAGTAAAGCGCGAGTCCTGGGGCGAGTGTTCAGGCTTTATTTGATCGCAAACAACTAAGAGAGTCTCAATGCAGATATCCCCTAAGGCGAACAGCTCTCTAAGGAGGACACATTTGTCTGCACATTTGGTTGGATAATTAATTAACTAATAAATTGTCTACTCAACGTTTTGCTTCGTGCATATTGACGGCAGCGAAAAAAGGCGAATTTCAGGCCGCTAATAGTGACTTTTGGTCAATACACAGGTAGCCCAAGCTCACTATTTGTCTCAATTTACAAGAGAATGTATGGGGATTTTTGAACCCTCAATAAACGACTCAAATTGTAATAAAATTCAACAAAAACTTATCAGTGTCTTGCTTTATTCCTCTTTAGTCCCCTGACGGCGTTTCAGTCGATTTCGTCTGGGTTTAGCTACTTTTTCCCTCCCCAACTACTTTTTCCCTCCCCTTCTTAGTTAGGGAGGGAAAAAGTAGCTAAACCCAGACGAAATCGACTGAAACGCCGTCAGGGGACTAAAGAGGAATAAAGCAAGACACTGATAAGTTTTTGTTGAATTTTATTACAATTTGAGTCGTTTATTGAGGGTTCAAAAATCCCCATACATTCTCTTGTAAATTGAGACAAATAGTGAGCTTGGGCTACCTGTGGTCAATATCGCAAGATATTCAAACCATAAGCTCCATGAACCAACCAGAAGACCGCGTTTACCAACTGTGCTATCCTTGCTCGTAAAAACAGATGAAGCCAGCAATATGGGGATAACTTAGTCAACGTCGCAAAAGAATAAAGGTATAGAAATGAACGCTGGGAAAGGTAAGGGTGGGGCAATGGGGATAAAGGTAATATAGGTAACACTGAAGGCAAGGATACGGGTAACTAATAGAGATAAAGGTTAGGAAAGATGGGTGATAGGGGAATGATATGGATAAGGGTTAGTCTAGGTTTACCTACCTTGATAGCAAACTCCAAGTTAAGTTTTGCAACTACGTTAGTGTATACAGAATTGTTAACGGGATAATGATATTCGTCAGGGGGCATCACGTGATTTATGACGTAACGATCGACGTCACTTCGGTATTGTACTCTGCTGGCCCAGAATTCAGCTGTTTGCTTCACTAACTGATAGCCATACCGTCTAAGCCATTGACTGTCTTTTGTAGTCCACCAATAGAGTTTAGCAGCGTTTGCAATATCACCTGTGATGTGAATCTGGTTTTTACCGTACTTCTCGCCGGGGGATGTTTCAAGTCCTGTGAACGCACTTTCCCATGGAAACATTGCACCTTATAATTAATGGAGACAAAGGATTTCACAAATAGATCCCAGTGCGTCTATACTCTAATAGATGCACAGATGATGTCAAAATGTGGTGAGAACAAAAAAGTACGCTACGAGATGAAGTCGAGTGACCGGATGTTGTTCTCAACAAATTTTGACGAAGTGTACGGAAAATGGAATCTATTTGTTTATCATCGAAACATTTCAACGAATCAGAGCGCACGTAAGATTCTATGACGTCATACGCGTGTATCCTGTTATCATGCACGGCTGTCGACCAATCAGAGCGCGCATCATATACTAATTTTTATATAAAAATAAGTATTCACTCTAAACAGTCTTTTATTCTGAAATAGCCTCCTGCACAAACGTTGTGTGGAGCTTGAATCGGCCGCACAAACCGTCTACGCATAAGACTATTCTAAAAGCGCTTTCATTCGCCACACCTTGATAGCCGTACTTTCTTGCAATTCTTCTCGCTGCTGGTAACCTTTCATGGCGATATTCCAGACAACTTCTTGCTAAATCAGGATACAACAGGACCAAGAACGGATACATCCAGATATCCTGATCCCAAAACGTGTGGCCCATATATTCCTCTCCCCCTGGTAGACCCCCAGGACTTAAACCATAAGGCCAGTCAGATCTGATTGAGCTCAGAATATAGTACATACTACCATAGACAGCTTGGGATAACTCAAGGTTGCCTTCGATATCAATTTTCCCTGACTTCCATATATTTCTCCATGCTTTCTTGTGGTTAGAGAGCAGACTTGATTTGGTTCTGTCCAATGATTTAAAAACAACGTGTTAGCTCTTTTCACGTACAGTGAATACAAGTTATTTACGGACCTGCATTACCTATTAGTAATTGACGGACCTGCAATGAAATACCCACCTATTAGCGTCATCCCATTGACTGACAGCCTCTGACAAGGGACCAAATTTAGTGTCCAGACTCGTAGCAATAGCTGTGATGAAATACCACGTTTGTTCTTCGCTGGTCTCTTTGACATGCAGTACTGATGGAACCGCTGTCCATGCCATCGCGACCTTGGGACGAATGCTGTCATCTGTCTCAGTAATATTCACCTAGAAATTGTTAATTAGTGTTTGTATTTTAGAGTAGATTTCTTATAACTGTGAAAACGGCAACGCACGGTCACGGCACGGTCACGGCACGGTCACGGCACCGTCACGGCACCGTCACGGCACGCCGGTCACGACAGGAATTTCGATTCTTTTTATAGACAACACGGCACTGACACGGCCACGGCACAGTGTGGTCCGTTTCACACTCATACGAATACAACTAACACAACAACTATATTAGCCTTAGTTCGGACACCGAACCAAGCAAGGAGCCCATTACCAGACATGATGTGCCTTACCCTGTCGCCACTTATTTTTCTATCCGCAAAAGAATCTGGGAACGTGATTGGTGCGCACGAAGGAGCTTGGGAACGAGGGAGAAAAATTTACTTCGCTTTTTTCTTCCTTCCTTCCCTTGATGCACCGCGAGCTCACTAAATCTTTCCCATCAACCACTACGCGAATAATTTTGGAGCTTCTGGTTCGCTTTTACCGCTTCAACCGAATAAAATGGCTCCAAATAGAATTCGAGTTGGGAACTAGGCATTAGATGGATTCCATAAGACCAGGTTTTCGCTCCTTTATAATTCTTGGTTTGGCAAGCATTCCCTCCCCGTAGAATGTATATAGGCAAAACACGTTGGTGGCCTTGGCAAAAGAAAATCAAGAAAAGAAGAAGGAAAACACCAACATGTCTGCCATGCCTTTTGTTCAATTCACTCTCCTGGGAATGGTTTGGTCATGGTTGTACAGGTAGACAACCACCACCACAGGTAGCCCAAAGAGCGAGCAGGAGTCAGCAATAAGTAAGGTGGTCAGGCAAGTCAACAGAAGGTCGGTTGGTCGGTCTGTCAGGTCTGTCAGTAGATGGGTTTACTAGGGACTTGTACAGATGGGTGTCTGTTAGTCAGTCTGTCAGTGGATGGGTTTACTGGGACTTAGATTGACTAGATTGTAGATATGGCTGCCTTACCTTACCGACTGCTGCTTTTAGTCCTTGTTCAACTTGAACCTCTGTCAATTCGATATCCACAGAGGCTTTGCCTCGGTTGTTGTTGATCTTTATATCAACAGGTTGACCAAGATTGTTGACAATAGCAAATTCTACTATCAAAAGATGTTTCTTTAATCTGTGAGCGTAAATTCTTTGCTCGACGTGAAATTTCGGCGCTGTAAACCATCGATAAAATACCCCTTCACTGACGTCTAATGCATAGGAGTTTTTGCCATCTACTTTAAGTACGTTCCAATCTATAGCACACGTAGAAGGAACTCTCGCACGATGAGCATGTTCGTAGAAGTATACAGGGTAGACTGATCTCTTCTTAGGGTTGGATTTACCGCTGAATACTCCAGACACATGAATGGAATCGCCGTAGATTACAGTAGCAATGTATCCATTCCCAACAGATGGCATAAAGTTACCAGGGACGCTCTCTCTAACAGTCACTGTACTGTTGATATCTGGGAGTGTTTCCGTAAAGAAACGAGTAGGAGTGCTACGCTGATTGCTTGTAGCCATGAAAGCTGCAGTGTTAGTGCCTTGAAACATAGTAACGGAAGTCAATAGACATAACGCAACACGTGTGAAGGTGTTGATGGCTTTCATGTCACGGATGATTCGACTAAAACGAATTTTGTTCTATCGGCTAGAAAAGGACGCTATCGCGTGTTTACTTTGTCACCGAGTAGAAATCTAACGTGATACGACTAGATAAATATCACGTTAAGTGTTCTGCAGTAATCACGTTACTGCAAGGTGACATGCCCCCAAGGTGATATACCAGGGGCGTACAGGGGGTCCACGGCATGATTCACGAAAAATAAAAACGCCAAATCACGCATCACGGACAACTGTCTGATAGAGCAGATTTCGTATGAGTGTAAAACGGATCGCACCGTGCTGTGACCGTGTCAGGTTGTCTATGGAAACAATCGAAATTCGTGCCGTGACCGTGCGGTGCCGTTTTCACAGTGATGGTCAATGATACGAAATCTACTCTATATTCTCAAAATAAAAGGAAAGACAACCAGAAAACTGCTTAATTCTTGATGCTCTCAGTACACCGTTTATGCATTCTTACGTTACATAAGCGCTTTGAGATTGAATAAAACTAAAAAACGCGGAACTGGGACAATTTGACATGATTTGAGTTACTTTTTCAGTGATTCACGTAGAAAAAGACCACAAAATCACGAATCTCGAGCAATTATTTCCGTTTATCTCGTGTCACGTAAATAATGTTTTCACGAGTCACGAGAATTGTTTTTTATTTCAATTCCCGAATCACGAAAAATGAAAATGTTTGATCACGCGTCACGTATAAAACCCTATACGCCCGGTCTGACATACGTTGGTAAAACCGGTTTTGGATGAAACGTAATAAATTTTCCGATTGCAAGAAAAACAAACACCACAAGGTCTAGGTTACACTTTTTTTCTACAGGGATTCGTCAAAAGTTGTTTTTGTTTTCGATTTGGTGCTTTGTTTTGTGAGTATTTCGATTTCATGTCTGAGCCGTGACCATACAACCATTTTATGACTAAGTGTCTCCCCCCAGGGGAAATTTGCGGATTGGCTTGATGACAGGCAACTTGTTATTTTCATACATTTTTGCTCTTAGTTTTTGTTTTCATGTCTACTTGAAAATTGAAGGAAATAAGAAACAAGAAAACTTAAACAAATTACCTTTCCCGTCAATCAGTACGTGTCAGCCAATTTGCGTGACTTTGCTGATCTGTCAAACGTACCAGGATGTTTGCCTCCAAAGATAGGGTGCTACACACGGCGAATCTTTCTGGAACTTTTTATTATCAATATCCTAATCATTCCACAAGACGCTAAAAATTGACTTTACATAATTAAAAAAAAGAAAAGAAAAACCCGCGAAATATCGGTTTTGGAAAATCCAAAAATGTTGTAATGCCTTTGAATACTATTTGTGATGCCATTTATTGTAGCTGTCTATCACAAAAATTAGAAAATAAAGATTTTATAAAAGAACGCCCGCGCTGCTTAAATATCATCAGTTTCAGTCAGGTAGAAGGGTCGTGCGTGTCCACATGTCCGCGTGCGTGTCTGCGTACGTGTCCGCGTATACTTAAAACAACGGCTACGAAGACGTATCTCTTTAGCTACGGTTCCGTACCTCTTTAGCTACGGTTCCGTACCTTAAGCCGGCAAAATAAAAAGTAATTTTAGTATGATAGGAAGGTCTAACCGTAGCCAAAAAGATAATTTTTTTTCAAATTTAAAAATTTATCCCTGTTAGTTTAGACGTAGTAATGAACTAGTCAAATTAACTACAACCAGACAATAATGCTAAGAGAGCGAAACTGTTATTTATGTAAACAATGGAATTAGTTAGTACTAATCCGTATATAAAAACCGAATTCTATTGTTTTTGTGCGCGCGATATGGCCTCAACTTCCTGTCACTAAAAATAACTTTGAGCGCCAGGAGCATTTCGTAGACATCATTCCACGAGTTTCGCTCTCAGTATTATGGTCTCTTGCTACAACTACATTCGAGCCTTTATTTACTACCTAAGATAAGGTTTAATGTCACCAAAAATATAGAGTGTTGCTGTCTGTGTGCTAATAATTGTTGGTGTCATTGTTGATGTCATTGTACTCTTGATTTAAAAACTTCTTAGTTAACAACTGCTAATATTGAAACTACATTAGCCGAGGTACGGCTTACGCGCAGCGAGGTTCCAATTAAAGCGACGTACGACAATGTTTTGAAGGTTCCATGCTTTTCTACAAAACTAGCCGGTTAGTTAGCCGCATTAATATCTCCATAAGCATCTCTAGCAAGACGAGCAGCATGTACTTTGGCAATCTTTTTGTTGGCCCCCTTTCCAGTGAACTTTCGCTTTCCCCAGCTGACGGTTAAGTGGCATAAGATCTTGTCTCCTTGTATCTCGGCCTCACTGTAAAGTACAAAAGGGGTTAATAAGAAATGAAAGAACTGTCACAAAGAGTGCAAATTTGCGCTACAGAAAGAAGCAAAGAAGCGTAAATGTAGAGTCTATTTGTTTTATATAATATTAATAGAAAATTTTTTTAACCAATCAGAGCGCGCGTAAGATTCAATGACGTCTTCTATGCGTGTGTACTATAATCACACACGATTCTCGACCAATCAGAGGTCGTGTAATAAAATACCAGTTGTTATACAAACATACCTAAACTGTGCTTTTGAGTCTTTTTCGTGGACCCATCTGACTGGATTGCAGGGGACGTGCTCTGTGTAGTGATCAATGTAAGGCTTCATCATGCGATAATACACTTGCCACGTCTTTACTACATCCATACCGCTGTCCAAGAATACTGCACCAGCTACTGACTCAAAGATATCTCCAAGTACTTTAGGTGCTTCTATGCCTTCCTCATCAGCATCTGACATGATAATGAACGGGTCATCGTCCACCTAGAACAAGATATTAAAAAATAACCATCATATAACGCGCGCTCTCATTGGCCGAAGTAGGCATATACATGCACACAGCACGCGCGCGCACTTGTCGAATTTTTGGGCAGTGTAAATGAGCACTGAATATGCTCAAAAACAATATTGTATTTTATAAAAGAAATCAAAAACTTGCCCGCTGTGACGTACGTAGATTTAGAGCACTTGACGATTGATCAGAACACTCAAGAAGCGTTGATAAACACTCGGATCTGGCTCGTGCTTCTCTAAACACTTCTCTTGTGTTCTAATCAATCCCCACGTGCCCTAAATCTATGCGCGCTTTCTATTTCTTCAGTAAGTAGCTAATAATATTCTATGTACACATTTAAAAAAAAGATGTAATCTTTATGTGCTACCCAATCAGAAAGTTATATTATTACCTGTGGCTTGCCTTCTTCCCGATCGTCCTCAAGCTGCAGAACAAAATCGTTGATTTTCTTAAACCATTGTGGTGATGTATACTTGAGATACTTGTGGTAGTCATATTCCACAGCAATCTTGGCAAAGATGTTATTATTCACCAACGCCTGCCGCAAGTCTGTCAGCTGACCAGGAGAAAGGTTTGGGTTGCTGGAGTACAAACATTCAGTCACTAGGAAATCCAGCACAGCATCACCTAAGAATTCTAGCCGTTGATAGCAGTCTGGGGCAACTTTGTTGTACTGGTAAGATGCATGAGTTAATGCTTGAATAAGGAACAGCTTGTCCTTGAACTCGTAGTGTATACGATTTTCAAATCCCTTAAGTTCCTCCTTCATGATTTTAAGGTCATTAGCATTTTCAGTAAGTGGTACAGACTTGGGAATTTCAAATACACCATATTTGGTCGAGGATGGACCTCTGCTTTGGTCCACGCCGTCTGGTAACACCTAAATAGATAATGTTTTTAATTCTCACTTGTCGACATAATTGAAACAGAACAACAGCCATAAGAGAACGGGGATGCTCGTCGGAAATTTTAAAAATGACCCGTAAAAGATACCAAAGTCATATCCGGGTGGGCGTGGCAATACATGTTTTTCTACCCCTAAAAGTTACCAACTCAAAAACACTAAATTTACCATTTTGCATATTTTTAATAGTATTAAAGACGAAGTCTTCGGATGCTTTCCGCTTACAAGGTTACTGAGGACATTGTCATAAATCTTTAACCTATTTCTAAGAAACAGTAACAAATCAAGCAAAAGCAGAAAAAATCGCCCTAAAAGGTACCAGCTAGGTCTCTAGTAGTCCACTAAAGTCTGACACACCCTAAAAGGTACCAGATCGCTGATTTTGACCCCTAAAAGGTACGACGAGCATCCCCGTCCATTTACGATCGGAGTCCCCCCCGGGAACAGTCCTTACCTTGACATCGAGGAAGTTTAAGAAATGCAGTGCTCCCTGGTATCCACAAGATACTAAATAAGCACCAATTAGAGCTTCGATACTATCAGCAACGGACTTGTCAGAAATCAACTGTTCTGTGATGGAAGACTTTTCTTGCTCGTCTTCCTCACTTTTTCTTGTCCTGGACCGGGTGCTGGTTGCGTCTTGTGTCAGCCATGGAAGAAGCCAATTCTTACGGTCCAGAACGCTGTTTTGCATGAATGTTGGGAAATCATTATGAACAGAAACATTATGTAAATTTAGGTTGCTGATCTGTTTAACTTTGCGTCGAGTTAGTTTTCCTTCATCTTTATGAGGATAGCAACAAAATAGGCAAATCGACACCGCCTGTTTGAGGAATGCATCACCAAGCATTTCTAGTCGTTCAAGATCAAACGCATCGCCAGCACCTTTAGTAGTTAAAGCCTGAAGCAGAAGAAACGAGTCAGCACAACGCACGCTCTTTGGCAAATCGGAAAACCAGTTTTGTAGCTGACTTTTTCTATCTGTTTTGTTTTCAATTCTTTCCACTGTTCCAATTGGTGGCAGATTGTTTTCCGGTGTGGTTTTACTACCTCGTTTGCGGCAGCCTTCAGCGACGAGATCCCTGAGTTCTCTCACAAGCAAAATAGATGTCAGTCGGTGAAGGATAGATGGTAGTTCAGCTGCTGCTAAGAGGGCAGTAGCAGGAAAGGGTTGAAGGTAACAATGTTCTGGTATGAAATGAATTGCTTGTCTTGCAGCTTTGTTTTCAGCTTTGGTTTTCTTGCGATCGACAAGAAAGTTGATCCTTTCAGGAAATCGTTTTACCATGATTAAAGGCTGCTTCATTTTAGTTGTTTTCAACTCATAGTTCGTGCGGAAATAATCTTCGTAAGTCTTAGCTTTACTTTGGTCAGGAAAAGAACTTCGAGGAGTAAGTTCTTGGCAAACTTTCTCGACGACAAATCTTTCTTTGGGTCTGTGTTGTGGAGTTATTATCGACTCATGGTTATCAAGATTCGCTGGAATGGATATTTTACGTGCGTCAGCTGTTCGAGAAGCTCTCATTTCATCAAAATCGATTTCAACCTCGTCTAAAGAGCCAGAGGGGATTGTCAAGGGAACAACGTAATATCCATCAGCTTTAGCGGGGTTTCTTTGACAAGATACCCTTAACATTTCTGACATTAACTGAACATTAAATTTCTCTATTCGAGAAATGTCAGCTGTTGATAGGATCGGTGTTTGGTCACATTGAGAGATAGATATGACTACCTTTCCTTTATCTGGGTACAATACAAATGGACGAATCTGTAACGACAATAAAACAATATGGGCCAAGGTACACTGGATTGTAAAATAACCAACACATAACGCGCGCTTTCATTGGCTGATCATGAAATAACAATCATATAACGCGCACTTTCATTGGCTGATCATAAAATAAAAATCATATAATGCGCGCTCTCATTTGCTGCAATACGCGCATACTCCTCTGGCGCATACTGGAAAATCTAAATATGCACACTGCACGCGCGCGCACTTTTCCATTTTTTGGTCAGTGCAAATATAAATAGTGAATGTGCTCGAAAACAATGTATTATAAGAGGAGAATTGAAAAACTTGCCCGATGTGTTGTGTGTAGATTTAGAACACTTGGCGATTGATCAGAACACTTCTCTCTTGTTCTAATCAATCCCCGTGCTCTATATCTGCACACAGAACGCGCTCGGGTTTTCTGTTTCTTCAAAGTCATTCGATCCATGTCATGTTAATGAGTTTACCTCGGGTAGACGTGAATTCAACATTATCCCATACTTAAGAATTTCGCTTTCATCATTTGTTCCTGTCTTATTGAAAGCATATAAATAATATCTCTTTCCTGGTTTTGGTAAACTGTCTTGAAATACCTTGGGTACCTGAAAGACAATGTCATAGGAAAGTGTTGTTTTGTGGTGATTCCATCCTCTTTACAGAATTTCCAGTTTACTATGAGTTTGTCTGCGTAACAATGACAAGTATCGTGTTCTGGACCCCCAGTGGTCTTTCTGGTTTTGAAAAGACGCTTGTGATTGGCTAAATTAAGAATGTCATTCTAACGCAGTTTGTAATTGGATGTTCTTTCCCGCCAACATAACGTGAGCTACTGTTTCTATGGAAATACACAATGACAAGCAGCGTTATTTTAGCCAATCACAAACTTCTTTTCAAAATCAGAAACAAGTTAGAACACGAATTGTATCGCTGTTATGCAGACGGTGTAAACGAGAGTACAGTATTTTTCTGGATACGACGCAGGCGCTAGATTTGTCCTGTATTTACTCATCATTTAACATCGTTTATAAATAATATCAGTGAAATATCAACAATAATAGTTAGGATAAGAACGCTAAAGCACCTTTCTTGGATAAATCTGTTTACTGCGTTTAGTGCCGCGTTTTGGTTGTCCTTCTCGTTCTTCTGTCTCCATATCGACATCACTTTCTTCATCTGACAAGTCCTCGACAGGCAGAAGATAGTCGTTTAATTCGCCCAATTCGTGTAGCTGTTTACAGGCCTCATAAGCAGCAGCCATTTTAGCCTGTTGTTTGCTTGGCATTACATCACCCTGTCAAATGATATATCATGGCAGCAACGATTAACTGATAAAACATTTGTTATTAATATATTCTTACTTTTGTTTGTACTCTAAACTCATTTGTCAATTTGTTACACGTTCCATTCTCAAAAGTGCAATTGATCATAGTTTTGTTTGGATTACACTTGTTAAGAAATGGTAGAACTTCTACTGTGGATCTTCTACAGACAGAAATGCACAATAATTCTGTGAAATAACTAGCGGTTTTATGAGAAATAAACTGTCTCATTTTAGCTTGTGATACATCTGTGACGTAACAAGTAATAATAGGTACTAATAAGGTCTAATGACTACTAATAAGGTCTAATGACTACTAATAATCACTCAATTTAGTGTTTTTTAAAATAGAACTGTACAATTTTCCATACCAGTTTAAGGCTGGACCCACGTTGCAACATTATCTGCAAAATCGCTTTGTGTCCACCCCTGTTGCGCGTAAAGTTGAAGGTTTAGGATCGAGTTGAACTTCCATAACATTACGCGCAACATTACAGGGGTGAACAAACGGTGCAACTGTGTTGCGCGCGATTTTGCGGAAAATTTTGCCGGAAATATTGCGTCGTATGTCCGGGTCTTTTTACTACTTAAGGCCCGGACACACAGTGCAACACTTCTTGAAACATTTGCTGAAACATCGCGCGCAACACAATGTTGCGGCGTGCGTCCACCCATTCCAATGTTTCGCGAAACGTTGCGCGCAATAGCCGCAGAAGTAGGATCGAGTTCTACTTCTGCGACTGTCCAGAACTGTCGCGCGCAACATTGTACGAGATGTTTCAGTGGTGGACACCCGGTGCAACCGTGTTGCGCGCGGTGTTTAGCAAATGTTTAGGGAAAAGATGCACCGTGTGTCCGGGCCATTACAGTTACTAAGAATTATTGACACGCACAAATACTTATTAATGATTATTACATTCTAATGAATACTAATTAATATCAATGTTATCTTCTGACGTAACAAACGAAAATATTTACATACCTTAATCTTTTCTTTTATTGGGGAATTCATTGGTAAACTAACGATTGCCTGGAAAGCTTGGGATCCTACTTCCTTTGTTTTGTATTCAGCATGTAAAGGAGTGAATCTGTCTCCAGGAAGCTTTGAGCAATACCTGTAGAACAGTCGCCGCTCTGAGTACAAGAAGATTCCAAGCGCGCGCACTGGCAACGGCGCGCGTAAAAACTCAATACATAACAAGAGATCATAATACTACGAGAGCGAAACTGGTACTGATGTCTGCCAAAAGACTATAATACTAAGAGAACGAAAGTTGCGGATTGATGTCTGCGCAAACAATGGAATTTGAATTTTAAGCGCGCGTGGATACGAACCGTTTCTCCTCCGGCAATCAAATTTCATTCTTTAAGCGCGCGATGGCGTCAACTTCCTAGCTCTTACTAAAAATAGCGCCAAGCACATCGTGCAGACATCGCCTTCAGCAGTATGGTCTCTTGTACAATTTTAAATTAAGAAGAGAGATATCGAGACTTGCTTTTAAGAACTCACCTGTCTAGAATAGAAATGCTATTGCTCATGCGTAATGTTGCTCCTTTGGTAGTTCTGTAGGGGGGAAGACGATCTGTGTCTACTGCATTAGAACTGTCTTCTTCACTTGGTAAAGAACGACCATGGCAAGCCTTGGACAGATATTCTTCGATTGCTTGATACATCTTTGAAAGAGAGAGAATCACAGAATTGTTACTATAACCGCTTTGTTATCGTGTATACCCGAATAATCACTGCCAGCGTCGGGCCCGTCGCCAGCATATTGATAGGGGAGGTTAGGTTTCCAGGAATTAGAGAGTACTTATAAATGACGTACAGCGTCAGTGTCGTGGATACATGTCATGGATAGATGACTATTATTTCAGGGAATTTGGTTTTCTAAATTCAGCAAAATTTGAAAGCATTAAGCTAATGAGTTTACGTAGTTTTCTTCATTGAAGACCAGAATTTTAAGCCAAGAAATGAATCAGAGAAGAGAAATAGAAACCATTAAAAACAGAAATATAAGAAAAAAGAAAAGCTGTTGACGCAGTGAGGACTCGAACCCTTATCCAGAGAAATTAGTATGCTAATTTTATGCAAAACCAAAAAATCGGACCATGCATCCAGACAAATCGCTGAATCATCGCATGTTACGTATAGGATGGAGATTTCGGCCCCTTCCGCGCTATCCGGTAGAACGCAGCGAGCTTCGCAGTCAAAGAGGGAGGAAACAGTCGGATCCTAGGCCGTAAATGACTGAACCTTACCACTAGGCTAACTGGTCTACTGGGGGATTTGAAAGACAAAATAACCTAGTGTATGTGAATTGGCTATCTATTGTTGTGCAAATTACGCGATCCCGTGGCGCAGTTGGAAAACCCTTGAACTGTGAAGCAAGTGAGGAGATGTAAGAGCCGGGTTCGAAACCTGCTGAGACCTGTCTTTTTTTTTTCTTTTTTTTTTCCTTGGCTCAAAATCAAAATAGTTGATAGTTAAAAGAGAGCGAAAGAAATAAAAGACAGAAAAAGAAAAAAATTAAAAAGATTATGAATTGAAGAATAAATTGAAATAGTGGAAAATACTTCGGTTACGTTAAGTTTTGATGAATTGATTTGATATTTGATTTTGATAAAATAATTCAGCAGCATTCACCAAAGGTTCATTTAGAGAGAAATGCAACAATGTGACTGTATTTTCTTAAGCGGGGAAAGTACCTACGGCTATTTTCTATGAGAATTAAGAGAAGGGGTTCGAAAGCCACGGGCCTGCGCGTGTATGTGTATTCTAGAACTCACCTGGAAGTATCCATCGTTTTCGTCTTCTTCTGAAATGAGGATGACGTATTTGGAGTCTTTTGCTCTTGCTCTGCCTTTCGACTGAACGTACGATTGATATGTTTTGGGAAAATCAAATCGTACAACAAGATTACACTTGGGAACATCAAGGCCTTCCTCAACAACACTTGTAGCAACAAGGAGATTGATTTCGTGTTGTCTGAATTTCCGTAGAATCTTTTCCTGTTGCTTCCAGTTCATGTCAGTAGACGAAGTACCGGCAGCGCTGCCCAACGTGCCGTGCCCAACAACGTAGCTACACTTTACAAAATCGAGGTCTTCATCTTTCTTTGATAAAATGTTGAGTTGTTCACATAGAACTGCAGCAGTATTTCTACGTTGAACGAAAACTATTCCACACAAGTCAGTTTGTGGGTCTTCTAGAAAGAAAATGAAAGTTCATTGCAACTGAAACGCGCGAGTGAATTTACTTTGAATAAATCGTTGCATCCACAGTAGCTCACTTATCCGAGTAAATTTACACAGTTAATTGTGTAAAGGGTACGCAGTTACTCAGTTATTTGACTGAGTAAAAGGTACTCAGTTACTCAAATGGCTGAGTAAATTTACCCGCATAAATGAGTTAGTGTGCATGGATGCACCGATTTACTCAAGTTTTTGAGTATATTTACTCGCGTTTTTGCAGCGTTATGATATTATCATTAATCTGCATTAAATTATTATTTCGCTCTCGAAAGCAAAAATTACGGCGCCTAATTCACTAAGTACAGTTGATTTGAAATCAGTTTATTAGTCATATCTTTTGCATTATACCTTGCTGTTTTCTATAATCTTTCAAGACTTCAACAAGACATCGCATTTTAGAAGACAGGTATTCTATTTCATCGTCCTCAGTTTCAGTAAAGTTTTGATAGACCTTTTGAAGCTGTCTTAACTGTGTGGCTGTGTATTCCATGAACAACTGATTGCAGTCATCGCCACCTTTGCTTTTGTGGTCTCCTGCATGGTACGTATATATAACAACATTGTTAACCACTGTATTTACATGGCATACATAGAGTGATGGCACTTAACCCGTGAAACAAAATCTAATAGTCAGTGTCTAATAGTCTAATCAAAACAAAAGAAAACAATGAAAATAGTGTCTACTAATATCTGTTAGACTAATATCTATTTCACGGATTAAGTGCCATCACTCTAGAATATATGTAATACTAATATTCTATCATGGTATCGTCGTCGTCTTTGCCATACTGTACTGGCGCGTACTACTTCTGGGGTTTGCCAGTCTTCTCCTAAGCCAGCGAGGGACTACATGGTACATAGTCAATTCATTGTCGCCGACCATAGTGGAAAAGAGGCAACCCTATGGCTTTCACAAGCTTCCATCACAAAGGTAGAGGTGGGTGCCACTCCTATCCTAGCAACGCTAGTTGGTAATCATTTATACAGGGTCCGATTGTTCGAAGGGCGATTAACGCTAATCCTGGTTAAAATTAATAGTTTTCTTTATATTTAATCCTGGGTTAATGCTAATCGTCTTTCGAACAACTGGATCCAGCTGAGTAGACTGGAGCAAGTTCAAATAAAGTGTCACAGTGACCCCACGTAGCCGGAACTCAAACGAACGAACGAACGCACGCACGCACGCACGCTCGCACGAACGAACGAACGACTAAAATGCTTGGCTGGTATTACCCACTCTTGAATTAGTCTGTTTAGTCGAAAAATCCCGTTTTAGAGGGAGGGGAAGTCCTAACCGTAATTGAGTTCACATATAACATATTAAAGACAAGGGACAATATAGAGTCGTTTTCGTATGAGTGGGAAACTTACCCGGCGCCGTACCGTGACCGTGTCAGTGCCGTAATGTCTATAAAAACATTCGAAATTCATGCCGTAACCGTATCGTATAGTAACCGTTCAGTGTTCCCACTCATACTAAAACCACTCTATATGTGGTAGTGTACTGAAACCATACCAAGATTCTTAAGGAAATGTCCTGCCACACGACTGGCTGCTGATACACCTATGGTTACCATGGTATCAAAACATTCTTTATTGATGAGCTTTGCCAACTTTAGCGACTCGCTGTTACTTCTATAGTCATTCAGAAAATCTTTCCATGGTTCGAACACTTCTTGAAGCGAGCGGTAGCACTGCGGCTCGTTTTCCATCAGGTTTTCATATTGCAATTGAATCTCTGACGGTTTGGTGGCAAACGCGTCCACGTCTTCATCGGTTGATGTCTCGCATGCAGCTCGTAGAATCATCTCCAAATTTTTAATTTCACTTTCAATTTTGTAGGGTTTGACTTTTCCATTGACTATTGAAGCAGTAAGACCTAATACTCGTGGTAGTTTATCTCGGTGGTATCCATCAAAGTACCTCATCACCTTAAGAAGTAATCAATAATTCTTCGTTTGCACATGACGTCACAAGTCACAAAAATTCAAACTAAAATCTATTTTTGAATCCTACCAGCTCTATTCTTGTATATGTTTTAGAAAATTGTGGTTTGAGTTATTCTGTAGATTTGTATTTAGACATTTTGATGGTTTGGATGTTTTTTGGGTCGAGTTGTAAGCCCGTGAATTATGTCACACAACTCAAAGTCACGCGTCTAAAATGCCGTGGAAATCACTATAAGTATGTCAAATCAATTAGCTTGGTCTTAAATATACCAGCTAGGGCTACTAAAAGTAAAATTAAGTGATATTTATCAACTTTAGGCTTGAAATTATGTTCTAAAATTTTGGCAGCCATGTTGGAAGATATCCATATGTCTTCCAAGATGGCGCCGCCATACATTTACACTAAAATTTGAGAAAATTCATCCGGCAATAACTCGGCAAATAATTGCTTTTGTGCTCCAAAAATTCTCCAAGAGATATTGTTTTAAATGCTCTACAAGCCCATAAGCATTTTATTTTATTTAGAAAAAGAATTAACATTTTAGAATTTCAAAACCCAAAAGGTCATCAAAATATCACGTGATTGCAAACGAAGAATAGTATCATTACTCGTTTAAGCGCCGCCGCCCGCATTTATATTCATCGAATATCTGACTGGTATCTTCTTGAAAAACGAAAAACCAAACAAACAAACAACCAAACAAACAAATGAACAAACAACAACAAAGTAAAGTGCAACTCAACGTTGAAATGTTGTTAAAATAAGCCGCGCCGCTAACACTAGTAAATACGGTCAGTAATGAAGAGAAGCGTTACCTGTGCAAAAGGATGGTCCTTCTTTGCATGGTGACACTCGTCAAAAACTATCAAGTTTACTTCAGACAATTTTACTCTTCCATGACCAAGAAGATCCACGAATATCTGTGCAGTCATAATAAATACTTGGTGTTTCTTAAGTTCTTCTTTCCATTGCTTGTCGTTCCAGAAATCTACACCCATTTCTCCAACATATCCACCAACTTTCAAGTCAGTGTTTTGCTCGATGACTTTCTTCTGTTGATTTACTAAAGGAACTGCAAAACAACCAACATTATAGTGGAACCTCTTTTATACGGACGCCAAAGGCCCGGAGAAAAGTGTCCGTATTATAGAGGTGCCCTTACTAAAGTTTCACTCGTGTTTATACCATGATGGTTCTTTTATGATGAAAAGGTATAAAATTATCTGTTTGTAGATTTACTTGATGCAAATAGGGTTCTTTGCAGTACTGCTTTCTTACAATCAGGACAATATTCTTGAATAGAGTGGTTTTCGTATGAGTGGGAACACTGTACGGTTACGATACGGTTACAGCAGGAATTTCGATTGTTTCTATAGAAACTATGATACTGGTACAGTTACAGTTACGATACAGTACGGTAAGTTTCCCACTCATACGAAAACGACTCTATTTCGACTTACGTTACAAGACCAATGTCCGCAATAAGGAGGTAGATTTTACATGGATTTTGCATCTGGGGCCGAAATTAGGTGTCCACTGTCCGTAAAGAGAGAGAGTCCGTGATACAGAGAGTCCGAATTTGCCGGGACCCAAAAATTTGTCCTTATTTGATGTAGAGGAGTCCGTATCGACGTATCAATGTATTCAATTCATTTACGAAATACCCGTTTTATTGAGTGAGGAGATATAATACAGCGCCTATTGCTAGGTTTCATATGACGTTATTTTCAATCTTGTTGGAATTTTTATCAGCTGAAAGCCAAGTTTTCAATAGAATATTCTCTGGTTGAGAGCACATGGTGGTCAAACACTAACCACCATTTGAAGCAGATAATGAGATTCAACAGCTGTTTGAAACCCAGCAATACGCAGGCTGCAAAACAAAAGACAAGGGAAGCTGAAATTAGATATATCTCCCATTGCAGCCTGTGTAAACACGGCTAATGTTTTTCTATTGTCAGTATCAGAATGACGTAGTCGTCAAATGTAAACACAACCCCAGCTGTGACACTTCCGGTTTTTGTTTAGGACTTACCTGTGTTTACAAGAAAAAAAGTTTTTTTTCCACCACTTCTGATTTGGTGGGATAATTCTTTGATCAACAAAACACTAATAAATGTTTTTCCAGTTCCTGTTCCTAAACATACGATGATGTTTCTCGCTAAAGCTTTATTCAGCAGCTCAATTTGGTACGGCCTCGCATCCAATCTTGATTCTGCTTGATGTTCGTCTTCTTGATTCTTTGAAGTTGACATTTTTCTAATCTTATGCCGCAAATAAACAAGTTATCTCGAATCCAGCCTTACTGACCCTTACTTCTCTTGATCAACTGTTGGGGTTTCTGAGAAATCAACTATTCCAAGAAATCAGGCCACGAATATCGCCACGAATCAAGCGAGGTCGCATGCGAGCGAACGATCACAACCAAAAGACACGTACAGTACTTGTTAGGTCGAATCCGATGACAAAAACCTAACAACCAGAGGAGGGTGGTCAACTGGCACGTGACAAAAATAAGCCAATCATAGCGCGTAAAATTTTGTAAACATGATTAGCCGGAAGTCAACATTGTCTAGTACATAGCCCGGAACGCGCTGCATTCTGATTGGCTGTCGTCGGACCTTGCACAATTGAACACGATTGGTCAATTTCTTTGTCTCCCCGTGTCAATATGGCGGACCAAGATGGCGGCCGAAGAAGACAAAGAAAACGCATAAAATCAATTTTCTTGCCTCGAAAATGCAAAGATTTGTCAAGACGAAACTTGCAATGGAGTAACGAAGCATTGCCACTGCAACATATGCTTCTTCAAAACTGAGAATGTATGTATAGTGGAAATTTGACGATTTTTGACGCGAGAGTACCCTGAGTTTTTGCCTATTTTGTGGAAAACAAAACTGCAAGAAACAGAACATAAATACCAACAAAATGTCCTCGAGGAAAGTTCTGATCAGTGTTTGACATTTTTGTGCAGTCGGTCGCTAAATGATTTTGTTGTTTAATCTGTAGAGGCTCTTGTATAGCTTTTTTAAAACCGTTTTGAATCATTTTTTATTTCCTCGAAAAATTACTGAAACTGATAAACTTGAACAATCACCACAATGCACATTACGGAAAACGTAAAAACACAGTAATTCAACATGATTGTGACAGGGCTGTTAATAACCCCTAATAGACCCAAAAAATTCTTAATATATTTGTGCACAGTGCTTTCTGAAACCTCACAATCATGCAATGTTTTCAGTTGAAATGACTATAAATCAAATATGTGAACTTTAATATAATAACAGTGGAACTTGGTTGTGAGAGGTTGTATTAAAGTGAAAATCCTCAGGAGAGTACAAGGAGTCAATTTCCTTGTGTCAGTAATTCAACTCCATAGGCATCTCCAAAACCACATTTCAGTACCTACAAGTTCTAAATCATTTTTGTACATACTTTCTTTGTCATAATACTTAATATTGTTCTATTTTGGAAAGAAAGTTAGTAAAAACTTCACACCCATATTCTTACTCATTATCCAAAAATATTTCCCAAATCAACATGAATGTAATACAATTTTTCTTGTAGATAAACATTTCATAATTTTGTTGCTGTTTATAATAATTTTAAGATATCCATAACATACACACATACATAATATTGTAATAGGGTGAACATTTCCTACACTTTCCTACACTTAAAAAAGATTAAAAAAGGTATTTACACATAAATTTACAAGAGGGGACATGCAACATTGGTTTCAAAAAAGGTATTTAAAAAAGTCAAAGGTGTCAATGAGACAACTCATGGATACTGCACAAAACCAATGAGTAAAGCAAAAGCCAATGAAAAAGGCATACAGTAACTCTAGGACCATCACCTGGCCTTACCTAGTTACTTTCAGGACAAGCTCTTAGTGTCTGCCAGCCTCAGAGAGGTGTCCACACTGGCTAGTTTCATTTCAGACAATATTGGGCCATCTAAATGGAAGTGCTCAAAGCAGGCTGGAGGATTTGTGTAACAATAGGCTATTCAGTTACACATTTAATTTTTATGCCATTAAGAAAGTGATAGCAATAACTCACATAATAACATAATAATCCATTGGAGTATGAGTGAGTCAAAAAGGTATTCAAATGGTATTCAAATTTCCAAAAGGGAAGGGATGTGTCCACTTTGCCCTAACCTAAATCCATCCTTGTTTTCTGTGAAAGAGCAATACCATTATGCAAAAGTGAATTGAAGGATAGGGATAAGAGGGAATGCATGCAAAGAGTGTGTGGACATGCACATAAACAGCATGTGCAATTTAAAACTACTCCATGATAAAAGGATATTGGTCAATATTTTACTGAGTATTCTATTTAAGGGGAACCCAAAAAGTCAATTGTAAATTTTTAAGGAATTGAAGGGTTCCCTGTGAAAATGACCTAGTAAGTAACTTTTTGATGGATGTCCTGAGATTATTTTTTCATTTTATACCATTGAAAAAATATCAAAAAAGTCACTTAGGCCATTTTCACATGGAACCCTTCAATTGTAAGTGGGAAAATCATGAAAATCCTTTCAGGTCTTAAAACAATTATGGAAATAGAATTGCTGCTTTGGAGTAAAGTAAACAGAATGAATGACTGTACCAAGGAATATCTGCATTAATTAGTATTACAACCCTTTATCGAAATTTGTGTGTATATGGTGCACATTATTTTCTTGTTTGTAGGGGGTAATAGCCATCTTAAAGTCCACATAACTTCATGTAAAAAGACTGTGAAGGAAGGAAATAATGAGTTTAATGCATGCACAAAAGAAATTTTTCAAGAAGAAACATAACGGATAACCATGAGATTCAATACACACATTCTTGTTTGAAGAGTGCAATTATATACTGATATATATTCTGATTAAATGAGAGAATATTTTGTGAAAAGCGAAGGAGTTTTACTCAAAAACCCACTGGCACAAAATTTGGTGAAGCAACAAGATATTTGACTGTTTTGATAAGAAATCTGGAAGCAACATTTGCTAATTGTTTTTGAAAGCAATGTTCTGAAGGGATAGCATTTGTGTTAATGTAAAGTATGTAAAATTTTTGTAGCAAAAATAGAAAACATCTTAAATATCTATCTATTAGAATAATAGAAGTACATGTGATAAAATGATGTATACAACAATTCATGAACGCAATTAAGAGTGTTCAAGATTTACACAACAATAATGAAACACACTCATCTGAAAAGATGAGAAATGAAGCCAGCTGTTTAACTTGTACTCTATACATGATTCTTTTCACCATGTTCTGATGGGAATATTATGATTCTATTAATAAAATAAATGCCAAAATTTGTAAAGTAAAGTACCCATCCTCTAGTTGCAATCGCATCTATGATTTGGGTCGAGGAATGCTAATGACAAAAAAATAATAATTTAGCCTATCAATACAAATCCACAAGTACAACCTTTATTTAAACGAGTGAAATTTATACGGAAATCGTCTTTGAAACTGAATCAGTCATCAAAAATGACTTGCATTTCTAACTTTTTTATTTGAAAGACTTACGTACACATGAAAGCTAAGCTCATTTTTTCGTCCATTTTTGAACTACAGTGTGGAAAATTCGTCAGGTAGTCTTCACCAGTGTCCGCTCGATCGTCACACTCCCATCTAGTTTCAGTGTACACACCTTGGATTAATATTATCAACGCTAACTTTTTGAAACGAGCGAACTAGTCGTCCTTCCCGCATTGAGCAAAACGTCCGCCATATTGACACGGGGATACATAGTTCCCAGTCCCGACCGAGCCATGGTATGCAAGAGAGTCACGTGACAGGGCTATGTACTAGTCAAACAAAATCGACGGGTAAGCTTTCAGAAAATGCATGTTTATTTCCTTTTCTTCTTATACAAATACTGTTTCTGTCGGGAAATCATCTCAATATGCATACATGGTACTGGTGTAAAAATCTTACAGCATATGATAAACGTTAGCCGCGAAAAATTAAAGGAGATTTGCACAATTTCCCAATGACGTAAATCATCGTCAAGCCAAAAAGGGAGACCCGAAATAATGTATTTTTCTCAATTATTATTGTGTGTGGATTCACTGTAACATCTGAAATCGTTAGAAAAATGTCTGTTCTATTTAAAAAGTGAACCCCACATAACCCCACATCTTATCGTTTCGGAGATATTTTCAGTTTTGTACGACAAGAGAACAAGGAAAACAGATCGATAATGGCGTCAATGACAACACATATGCAGTGAGACAGAAAGGCACTGAAAATAAAATTTGTATGTTACATTGTTGTTTTAGGTTTTAAAGTGTAACGTGGAATCGAGGGAAAGTGATCATAACCTTCAAATGGGCTTTCACGGACTGCACCCACGACTAAAAAACCAAAGACATTTGGGGAAAACAAGAAAGGATTATTACGAAATAAATCTTTTATATACGGAAACTTCCACTCACAACCTAAAGTTGTACGAAAACAAGTGTGAAAAGAAAGTCAAAACAACATTTTTCGTTGTTACTGAATCGAAATTGCTGCAAATAAAACTTGTTTACTCTGCTTTTAACTCTGTTTTTTGGCGATGTTTTTTGAAATTTTCTCTTCTCCAGTTTTTTTCTCTCTAGTTTTTCCTCTGAGAATTTACGAACCATTCGATTTCAGTGCTTTTTATTTTCCATGCAATATGAATTTATCTTGCTGTTCAAAATTACAAAGAAGCTCTTAACTGTCATATTTGAGGATTTTGATCTATAGGTGCGATCAGAGAAAGTGTTGTCGTGGTCTTGCACAACAAGCTACTGAACGTGTGGTGCTTTGTAGCTTTGCGAAAAGACTGAAGCTAAAACTCAAAAATCAATTTAATAACTTATAATCATGCATGTAGAAGCGAAATCAAAACAAAACGATAGCAGGCTATATTCACAGCATTTTCAATGGAGATGAAAAATGTTGTTTTGAATATTTACTTACCGGCTTGCCTGCCTGTTTTCATTTTCCCGCTCTTTTCGCTTGATTGCACAACTTTGTAAGTGAACGTGATGTTTTTTCCAAAACTCTTCAGTAATTTTACTGGAAAATCCGCCAAAGGTCTTCACAGATTAGATTACTAGACAGTTTGTTTTCCATTGAAAATCAACATGATAACGATTTGGGCATAATATGGTTTGGTTCTTGGCTTTTCTTTTATTAAATTCTCCTTGTCTCTGACCAAACTAAATGATTTGATCTCAAATGTTCACTGACACAGTCTTGACAGTCTTCACATGTATTTCTTCATGTTATTCTCACAAAAGCAGATTTTTTTTACATAAACATAAGTTGTTCATACTTTTCATGTTGTCTACTAACTACGGTGGCCGAGAAGCGTCACTCAAAGTCGTAAATCGAAAAACCGAAATTACAAATTCAAAAGTCTGTAAATCGAAAAGTCAAAATGCAAAAGTAGTCCATTGTCGAATCAACAAGCGCCAAAAGACAAACTCACTATTGTTCTGTCTACAAAAATGGCTGAAATAACTTTCACCGTTGACTGTAAACACTTTCGCTTTGTTGACTTTCGCTTTGCTCATTTTGACTTGGAGCACTTTTGCTTTGCTCACTTTGACTTAGAACACTTTCGGTTTGCTCACTTTCACTTGAAACACTTCCGCTTTGCTCACTTTGACTTGGAGCACTTTCGCTTTGCTCACTTTGACTTGGAGCACTTTCGCTTTGCTCACTTTGTCTTGGAGCACTTTCGCTTTGCTCACTTTGACTTGGAGCACTTTCGTTTTGCTCACTTTGACTTGAGTGACTTTCGATTCAAATGGCAAAATGGCAAAACGTCAAATGACAAAAAGCCAAAACGCCAAAAGCGAAACGGCGAAAAGTCAAAGTCAGATTCAAATGTTCCAGGCGTTCCTCGTAGGGCACTAAGGGAGACTGGTAACTAAAAACAAAATATTTCTGAGCCTTTAAAAAGGGGAAGGAGATAAACAAACCGATAATAACAAAAGTCTTCACCTTTGAGAATAGTTTACCAAGCCGAAAATTTTTAGAAGTTGCAATTGAGAGGCTGGTTTTCAGTCGATGAGGATATCGATTTGGTTTATCATTTGGGTTTCAAAATGTTTTGAGAGTTTTTTTTAATAAACAAAACGAGATAATGGACGTGGAGTGGTTGGGCAATAACCTAAAACATTCAATCAAGCCTTAAATTAAGGAAGAAAAAAATCATGCGGCGTGCGTGTTGAAAAATAGATTCATAGATTCATACACCCCCCCCCTGACGAAATTTATACACCAAAAAATAAAACATAAAAAATACATCTGTATTTAATAAAACAACTTTCAAAGCAGCTGAAAACATGCTGTGTTGATTTATTATTGACAGACTTCTTAGCTTGAAAGTTATTGACGAGGAACGCCTGGGAGCTTTGAATCTGACAATGACTTTTTGCCGTTTGACTTTTTTCCATTTGACTTTTGGACGTTTGACGTTTTGACGAAAGACCAAAAAGTCAAATGACAAAAAGTCAAATGGCAAAAAGTCAAAAGCTGAAACGTCCAAAAGTCAAATGGCGAAACGTCAAACGTCCAAAAGTCAAATGGAAAAAAGCCAAACGGCAAAAAGGCATTGTCAGATTCAAAGCTCCCAGGCGTTCCTCGTCAATAACTTTCAAGCTAAGAAGTCTGTCAATAATAAATCAACACAGCATGTTTTCAGCTGCTTTGAAAGTTGTTTTATTAAATACAGATGTATTTTTTATGTTTTATTTTTTGGTGTATAAATTTCGTCAGGGGGGGTGTATGAATCTATGAATCTATTTTTCAACACGCACACCGCATGATTTTTTTCTTCCTTAATTTAAGGCTTGATTGAATGTTTTAGGTTATTGCCCAACCACTCCACGTCCATTATCTCGTTTTGTTTATTAAAAAAAACTCTCAAAACATTTTGAAACCCAAATGATAAACCAAATCGATATCTTCATCGACTGAAAACCAGCCTCTCAATTGCAACTTCTAAAAATATTCGGCTTGGTAAACTATTCTCAAAGGTGAAGACTTTTGTTATTATCGGTTTGTTTATCTCCTTCCCCTTTTTAAAGGCTCAGAAATATTTTGTTTTTAGTTACCAGTCTCCCTTAGTGCTCTACGAGGAACGCCTGGAACATTTGAATCTGACTTTGACTTTTCGCCGTTTCGCTTTTGGCGTTTTGGCTTTTTGTCATTTGACGTTTTGCCATTTGACTTTTGGTGAACCATCAAAACGTCAAACGTCCAAAAGCCAAATGGAAAAAAGTCAAACGGCAAAAAGTCATTGTCAGATTCAAATCCCCCAGGCGTTCCTCGTCAATAACTTTCAAGCTAAGACTGTCAATAATAAATTAATGCAGCATGTTTTCAACTTCTTTGAAAGTTATTTTATTAAATACAGATGTATTTTTTGTTTTATTTTTTTGGTGTATAAATTTCGTCAGGGGGGGAGGGGTGTATGAATCTATGAATTTATTTTTCAACACGCACGCCGCATGATTTTTTTTTTTCTTTTTTCTTCCTTGATTTAAGGCTTGATTGAATGTTTTTGGTTACTCCCAACCACTCCACGTCCATTATTATCTCGTTTTGTTTATTAAAAAAAAACTCTCAGAAAATTTTGAAACCCAAATGATAAACCAAATCGATATCTTCATGACTGAAAACCAGCCTCTCAATATTGCAACTTCTAAACATTTTTTTTAGTAAACTATTCTCAAAGGTAAAGACTTTTGTTATTATCGGTTTGTTTATATCTCCTTCTCCTTCCCCTTTTTAAACGCTCAGAAATATTTTGTTTTTAGTTACCAGTCTCCCTTAGTGCCCTACGAGGAACGCCTGGAACATTTGAATCTGACTTTGACTTTTCGCCGTTTCGCTTTTGGCGTTTTGGCTTTTTGTCATTTGACGTTTTGCCTTTTTGCCATTTGACTTTACATCGCAGCACACTTTTCAACAAGGCGTTCCTGGTTTTACCACAGGAAACCCAACAACAGGTTTTTCCGTTCCCTCGAGTTGATTCGCTCGCTACTATGGCCGCTGGTACTGCTGGAGAAGAACTAGATAAAACATTCTGGGAAAACCTGGATCTCATCCAGGATGATATTAAAGAAAGATTCAGCGCGAACAAGGTAATATCAACTAATTGCTTCTTATATTTATATGTGCTATTTTTTTTTCTTTTCCAACATTGCCGCCTGGATGGGAACTTATGCATAGAAAGTTATTTTCTAGTTTTTGATGACTCGCATGTTTTTTTTTCACAGTTAATTTTCAATGTATATTTTTTTCTTTAGTGTTTATAGGATATGCAATTCAATAGGGCATTTGGGAGGGTGTGAAGGGAAAGGGGGAAAAACGGGGCGGGGGGGGTTGTATAAAAAAAATAAAAGATAGGAAATAAAGAATAATAAATAGAGATATATGAAAAGATAAAATGAATTTAAAAATAAAAAATGAAAAAAAATAATAGATAGGGGAAAGAAAAAAATATATATACGTAAAAATGAAGAAATAAAGAAAATGAAGAAATAAACAATAAAAAATGAATAGTAAATAAACAAACGACTAAATAAGTAAAAAGGTAACTTAATAAATAAAAAAAGGAAACTTAATAGAAAAAGGTGGAAAAGGTGGAAAAGAAAATAGTGAAAATGGTAAAGAAGGATAAATAGATTAAATAAAATGAAATATGTAAGAAAAAAGGGGGGAGGGGAGGGGGAGGCAGCTAAGGAATGTGGTGTGGTGAGGGATGGAATGTGGGGAATGCTGGTGAATTCAGCATGGAGGGAATATGTGGCGGGGATACGTTGGAAAAGTTGCGAGATAGGAGCAAAAGCGCTTAGTGGAGTGGCTAGAATGGTGGTATGAGGAGAACAATAAATTAGGCGAAGAAATAACATGATTATAATAGCTAACTAACGAGTGAACTAACGAGTGAAGCTAAGTGGATACGACATCTAATTGAGCTCAAATAGATAGGAATGTGTTCACGTCTAGTACGAGGGGAGCCGACGGAAAGTCGCCGAAACTGCTTGTGTACTATTCATCAGGAGCAAGATACAAAGCAGCGGATGAAAACCCACGCGTTTCGTAACTTAAAAGCGCTCTAAGTCTTGCCCTACGCGTGTTCGGTCGATAGGTGACGAGACGTGCCACGTGGGAGGGTGGAATATAAATGATATCTTGTTTCTCTTATTGTCCTCAGGACCTTCTCGTCTGCATCCAGGAACGCCTTGTTGAAAAGTGTGCCGCGATGGCCTGGGAACGAGGTTGACGCTTCTCGGCCAATCGGCCTCTGAATCGAAAGTCACTCAAGTGAAAGTGAGCAAAACGAAAGTGCTCCAAGTCAAAGTGAGCAAGGCGAAAGTGTTCCAAGTCAAAGTGAGCAAAGCGAAAGTGCTTCAAGTCAAAGTGAGCAAAGCGAAAGTCACTCAAGTGAAAGTGAGCAAAGCGAAAGTGATCCAAGACAAAGTGAGCAAAGCGAAAGTGCTCCAAGTCAAAGTGAGCAAAGCGAAAGTCACTCAAGTGAAAGTGAGCAAAGCGAAAGTGATCCAAGTGAAAAGACAAAGTACAACAAATCGAAAGTGAATTATAAGAAATTATCAAAAGTGATTCAAATAAAAGTAAATAAATCGACTCTGCAAACATTTCAGTTTGTCATCAATGGTTTTTTATTTTTGACTTGGGCTTATTTTGTAATTTGGAATTACTCACTTTATCATTAGTGAGTTTTGATTATTCGACTTTTGAATATCGATTTTGCGTGACGCCTCTCGGCCACCGTAACTAACACCAAACGAAGACAGTTTCGCAAATATTTTGAAGCACGGAGATCCTCACAGTTCGACGGTCAGAGAAGACTGACAAGAAAAAAGCAAAATTGACCATCATGCTTTGCGCGCGTTGACCAACCTCCTCTGCCTAACAACCGAACATGACAATGCAAGTTGGACAATGACATGGAAACGTGCGCTCGTCCCAGTCCTACTCGCTCAATAAGTCATTTCATGTTTGGACGTGTTCCATTTTTGATCAAGAATTCTTTCATGGAAGCACATGATTGACGAGCTCGATTTCAGAAACACGAAAATGGATTGGTGATGGCTCGATGTTTTTGCTGTCTCTTGCTAGACTTAGGAAATTCAGAGGTAAAGGAACTTATCTTATTCACTTAACAGTACAAAACACCAAAATATGTTATTAACTCAGTAAGTTATTGTTTACCATTTGGCAAATGAGATTAATGTTGACTAATTGTACTTCAGGACAAGTCATTCTTATTGAATCAGCAGTCAAGCAGAGCCCACTTGTTTACCTCACCTGACAGTGAATTAATTGAAGCTAACTACAAGTCCAAACGCAAAAACAAAGTCTTTGCCCAAAACAAAGAAATTAAAGTCATTTGGGCAAATAACCCAGGTCAGTTAAGGCTTGATTGGTTGAGCAGACTGGCTTAGTTTGCTGGGATCCTCTCTTTACATCAGATATACTGCGTCATGTAGTATCTTGCATTAATGAATAGACAAGCTGTGATCTCAGCAATGCAAACTGAGCCAGCCTGCTTAACCCATGCCAGCCAGCCCGCTTCATACAATCATGCAGGGACTTGGAGTCATTTTTTTACTCATTTCTTAGCTTATCCTTTGAAGAAAAAGAATACCTTAGTGTTGGTTGTAAACTATACTCTTAAAGGTATCCTTTTTCTTCAAATCATAGGATTGAAAGAGTCTGTAATAGTTTCTATTTACCTGAATAACTCTTAAAATTATCACCAGCTATTTTAATTATGATGGATTCCATATTGCATTTCTATACAAACAGACAGCTATATTTTTCAAAGCCAGCCTCCTCATTCAAAATAAAAATGATTTTTGCTGAAACATCTGAGAGTTCAACAGATGATAATGTCAACTCAACAAGATCATCAACATAGTTGACGTCACGTAAACTTGAATTTACATGAGAACATTTCAAATCAGGGAGTGGTAGCTAGTAAAGCGATGATAATTAATACAATAAAATGATGATGTTTTTACTGTTCAGCACCAAAAACACAAAGGACTCTAGATATTTGCTGTGAATGGCTAGGTTTTGAAGGGGTACCTTTGAAAATGACTTAATATTTGAGGATTTTTTTGCTTTCTCAAGTATTGTTAAATGACATCAATTATGGACTTTCCCAATGTCTTTCACATGAAAAATTCATTAAAAAGTCAACTTGGATCATTTTCATGGGTACATGCCCCAGCTTCCTTTATTAAATCAAGACTTTGCTTTATTAGAAACAAATGCTGTGTTTACCAAGCTTGGTGCAACAGACATTGTACCAAGATATGATAGCCTACTGGATGAATGGAAATGCCTTAAAGATGCCGAGAGAGAGTTTAAACAAATAATGGGTGTGGATCAAGATCAGGATATTGTACAATGTATTGCCTCTATCTCACCCGGTAAGTCAATAGCAACATTAAGATCTACAACGTGGATGAGTATGGTGATGCCCGATGATGACACAGGCAGGTTTTCAAAGCGGTCTTACATGTGTATGCCATTGTCTTTGCTGTTGTCATCCTTGCTAGAAATATGTAAGTTGGTGCTATCTGAAATTCTAGCAAGGAGGGCAATGGCAGGGACGGTGTGTGTACATAAAACAGTTTTGAAAACGTTCTTGCATCATCATGTGTTATTGTCTGGCATGGTGATGAGACTCTTCGGCTGGAGTTGTGGAGTTTTACTCACTTTACACTCGATCACAAGTGTATTCACTGATGTCTGACATCGCCCCTACTCATATACTCCTCCAATCCCCCAGGGGACCCCAACGCCCCAATGGAACACAACCCCTTACAATGTAGTTTTTGGAAAATAATTATATAACTGTAAATAACTGTATATAACTGTAAATAGGATTTGTTTTTCACTTTCAGATATGCGAATAGGTTTTAGTCATGGCTCCAGTGAATCAGAATATGAGTTTTACTTGGATATTGACCCACTTGTGTCACTGGACAAGTTAAATGCCCCACTCAATAATCAACTGAAGAGAGCACTTCATCTATTTACTATTATCTCCAAGAAAATGAATGTCATTCAAGTAACTGGTTCTGTTATAGTGAGAGACCTTGAAAAGCTAGTTAAACTGTTCAAGGAAAATGAACAATTTGTGGATATAAATGGAGTAAAGCACAGTGTGGAACTCTTAAATGGTCAACAAGTTGAGCAAGCATACTTGATCATTAAAGATATTGTATCTCTTAGTAGATCACGCAGTCATCAAATGATGGATTATATCTTGCAACAAGGAGACAAAGTTGATTTGCAGGTTATAAAAGATGACCCTAAAAACCCCAAAGTTATTATTTTTTCAAAAAAGCTTTCTGTTGGTAAAAAGAAGAAAGTACCTGTTGATACAAATAATTAGCATCAATTTCTTATCCTACTTTAGCAATAATGTTATTGGTACAATTATCTTTGTATGAAAAAATAAGAAAAAATGACACAAGAATTTAATATATTACAGGGATGACATACTAGATTTATATACAACATATGCACTGGAACCTCTCGACTAATATGGACACTGAATTAGGACCAATTAAAGAAAAAATTCTTCATTTATAGAGGTGTCTTAATTATTACTATGTAAAGATGATGAACTAAATATGTTGTAATTTAAAAGTTTGTATAACATTGTAAAGTATTTAGTTAAAATTAATGTTCTTTTAATGATTGAAAAAGCTGGTGAATTATCACCTAATTTTCGACATATTTCATGTCTGCTTTCTTGTATTCCTCTGCCACAAACATGGAAAACATTCAGCTTACAAGAATTCAAAACATTACAAATTTTAATGCCTCTTGATCTGTGACCATAGAGGTTTTTGTAAAGACATTATATGTAGCCTATGTTGTCAGGACACTATTTGTATTATGGACATATGTGTCTAACTGAGAGGTTCCATGCATTGTATTTATAGGTAGTATGATAGTAGCATTAATTCATATAGTACATTATAAATTGGGGAGTTAAGATTGAAATATCTCGGTGTTTTCACTGCGCTGGTCAGTGAAAGCAAACTGCAGGCAAGTGAGATATGGGATCTTAACTGATATATTTTTTCTATGATATTTTTGAGACTGAAAGAAAAATCAATAAAAAATATTCTTGATTATATCTTGTACCTTTAGGGCAGCATGGCTTCATTGAACAGCTCTTTAAATTTCATGTACCGCAATAACCCCTAACACTTGGACAAAGGTAGTACTACCCCCTTCCCCTAGGAAATCAATCTGGGGGGATACAAAAAACTAAGGGACTGAAGAGTCCTTCTCCTCTCCCTATATTCTTGGGCTGCATGTGATGTCACGGCAGCCATCTTGGAGGACCTTCAACAAAAGATTTCTCATTAGCGTTTATTGTTTGGTCATCCAACATGGCTACCGCTTCATTGTCTTTGGATTCCCAAAGGTATGGATGCACCCCAGCAATATATCTGTCCCTTCCCTGCTCCCTTCTCTCGGGGGATAAGGGAGGGGGTCTTGGGGAGGGGTTGGGGGTGGTTGTAAAATTGTAATCACTCTCTGGAACAGGGTATCAATTTTACAAAGGTTGTAACTACACATCAACTTATAAAAAATAAAAATTAACGAGTCAGGAAACCAGAGTAAAGAACTTGATGTTAAAATCCCTTGTGTAATGTAAAAAGTCTCAAAAACGTTTACATGTCTTTTTGGAACACTGGGTATTGTTTCAGAGTATTCACTCTGGAGCAGGGTATTGATTTTCGACATCAAGGCTCAGTACGTGCACCCATAGCAACGTGGACCTAACAACGGCTGTGAACGGAGCCTAATGATGGGATCCCTGACACCCGTATGGACGAGGAAGTCTAGTGAATAGCTATTGCGCCACAGTGTTTTCAAGATGGCGGACAAGGCAGAAGGAGAAAGTAGCACGTCAGAAAAGCCCTTTCAAACCGTAAAAACACGAAGTAAACGAAAGATTGAAAAGACAGAAGACATGGAAGAAGATGAGGGCCAAAGCAGACCAAGTTTCCCACCTGTTAAAGTCCAGAAACTTACGGTAGCTGCTAAAGATAATGGCTTCACTAGAAACACGTGGGTTTGTGTGTATTTGATATCTTTTGATCATTCTTTTTCTAGGGAGGGAAATCAGAAATAAGAAAAGTACCTGTACCTTCACACCGATACACTCCTTTAAAGGATAATTGGATGAAAATATTTACTCCAGTTGTCGAACATCTTAAACTTCAAATACGGTTTAATTTGGCATCAAGAAATGTAGAAATAAAGGTTAGCTATATATTACTGAAGTTGATTTTCTTTTGTTGTCATGATTATATCATCGTTATTAGTGTATAAAGTTAATATCATTTTATTGACTTGATTATTGTTTTCCTGTAGACATCCAAGGAAACTAGTGATATTGGAGCTATTCAGAAAGCAGCAGACTTTGTTCAAGCCTTCATTTTGGGATTTGAAGTAGAGGTACATGTATAACAAGAATTTTTTGTTATAAAATCTTGCCTAAAGGCCTGGGCACGAGTAATAACTGTTTACTTAAGTGCCCATGTCTTCTAGCACTTGTGCACTAAATGGGGAACACTATTCTCTCACACTCACTTACTCCACATTAAATATCTTTCATACATCATTTAACTCACATGTTGATTTTTGTTGAGCTAGCCATCCCACCCCCACCCCACCCCCCCAAAAAAAAAAAGAAAAAAGAAACTTTTGTGACTTTCCCTCATAAATGCATTTCTTTCCATCTCACTAGAAACTATAATACTGGTACAATAATATCCATACATATATAGACTGTGTATTGTAATTTAAATTTGAGATGTGAAAAATATAACAATCTTGAAGCAGTAGAAAGGTTGAAAATAACCTGAAAAAAATTGGAAGTGTTCATGGTTGTTCATGGTTCAAGTGTTCTCACTGTAAAAGAGTTTTATGATGAAGTTGTAGCCATGCTAATTGTGAGTGTTTTAAACTGTGTGTTAAGTCTTCAGTCAGACTTTAAAGTCTGGTGGGCTTTTCATAACAGTAAAACCACTGTGACAGAAACAAGCTCACTGAAAACTCATTCTAAGATGATTTCATTATCTTTTAAATGCCATTGTCAATCAATTATTTGACAATTTATTTAATTTCTGTGTTGATTTCCAGGATGCTCTTGCACTAATAAGACTTGATGATTTATTCTTAGAATCATTTGAAGTAGCAGATGGTAAGATTTATAGAGTTTATACCATTTTATCTCAGAAGAATCATTTATTACAACAAAGCAATCAAATGAGAAGTGATAAAGTTACATTTAACGAGGGTTGTCAGTGAAACATAAACAAAAGATTGGTTGATTGATTGATTGATTGATTGATTGATTG
>JALIZF010000946.1:0-42500 GCA_029948255.1 Telmatactis stephensoni | reverse complement strand
AGTGATTGCACTTAATCCATGAAATTGAACTAGTTAGATAATGTTAATTAGCACTATTAAACAATGGAAAACAAAGGATTTTTTGCTATTTAGTACTATTTAGATTTTGTACTTTTTCATGGGTTAGAGTGATCGCACTTAATCCGTGAAATTGTACTAGCTAAATAATGCAAAATAGCACTAACAAACAATGGAAAACAAAGGATTTTATATTTTTTAGTACAAAGTAGATTTTTTACTTTTTCACGAATTAAGTGCGATCACTCTAAGTGTGATCACTCTATTCTGACATTTATTCCAAAAATAATTTTGTAACTTATACAGCCAAATCCAGTAAAGGCAAATCAATTTATTGTAATGAAGTTTTCAGGTTTTGCATATAGCTAATTCAATTAACGTTGTCGCTGAAAAAAAGCCTAAACCCTAAAGCTTTGAGAGCGGAATTTATGAAAAATCTTATTACCGTGACATCATTACAATAAAAACCTCACTGTATGCTCGCACATTCTACAACTTGGACACATATATTCATTTATTTCTCAGATAGCCTACAGAGAAGTTTGTAAGTACACAAAAGATATTTGAAAGGCTTTAACCTTTAGGCTTTTCAGCGACAACGTTAATTGAAATAGCTATATACAATCAAATCACAAACTTATAGAAATATTGTTTCAATAAGTTACAACTAGATAGAAAATTATAGATAATACAATACCTTTATTACACTTAAATCACTTTTTATATATAAAATGTGATTGACTGCAGTTAGTTATTGTGATATAATTTGATGTAGCTGCTTTGGCATTTATAAAACAGGGACCACAGAGGTTTTATTTATTTTTTGTATCAGGTATGAGTGGGAGACTAATCAAGTGCTGATGAGCATTCTTTGAACCTGCATAGTAAAGGGTGTATGGACTATCTCTAATTAGGGACCGGTCATTATTTACAGAGAGGGGGGAGGGGCTGGTGGAAATATGGGGGGGGGGGGTGGTGTCATTATTTTTCATGCACACTGCATTATTGTTATAATAAATAAAATAATGACCCTTAAATGACTGAATTTAAAAATATACATATCAAATGCATATAGTATTTATATTTTCTTCTCAATATAGTTTTCTGTGATTCTATAGACTTGCTCTAGTGTTGGTCGATCACAATAGAAATGTGTAAGGCAAGACATACTCAATCCAATGAGATGATCTGAATAACCTTCAGAATGATGTAGCTTGGGAGGAGGGTGGCCTTCCACAATGTTATTAAGAATATCAAATAGTGAATACCCATGGTAACCATGGAAAGCTGCCTCTTTATGAACAAGTTCATATGTTATACAACCAATAAACCATGAATATTGCTTGTCATCAGACGATTTACTGCCGTCTATAGTTTCTGGTGCTGCATATACTCCATAATACATCTCTTCGCTGAGTTCTAAGCCTTCGTTGACTGTCCAGTGCATTAGTGGGTTTTGTATCTGAACATCCCAGGTTCTTGTGATAGAAATAGTTCTACTGGTTAATTTTGGATGATGAAGTTTATGTTTCTTGAGATATAAAAGAGCACTGCATAATTGATTGACAATTTTCCAAATAAACATTTCTTGGACATTTTCATCTGTTTTCTTGTAGTGAGTAATAATTTCCCACAAGCTGAGTAAACATGGCTCAAATATTACCGTCATCATGTCGTTCTCTTTAAAGCATGCAATTGCGTTACTAATGTTTTTGTGTTGTAGATGCAACCATTTATCTTTCATTTTGACAACATCATCTCGTAATTGTCCTAACGTTCGGCTAAGGTCCATACAACTAAATGCAATAAATTCCCCATACAAAGACCGAGTATCCGAGACCCCAAACGTTATTTCTCTAATATCTGTAAGATAATTAATAAGAATCTTGGATAACGGCAGTTGTTTACAAACACGGTTGGCGTTGTGCAATCCAAATCGCTTGATAATCAAGACAATAATGACTTTACGACATAGATGTTGTAAACTATAAGGATTCACCGAAAAGTAATTATCCAAGGAGATAGATTTTCTTCTGCAAGACATTGATAACTTGTACACCAGTCCCATTCAAATCGACAACTGTTAATTATGATTTTTTATCCGAAAACAAGTAGCAGTTTATTGGGCTAAAAAAAGAACAAACGTCACAAACATGATTGGAATCAGTTCGTTGTCAGCAGAAATATCGTTGCCATAAATTTTGCAAGTTAACATTTTCTTAATTTAACATTTTGCTGAATCAGTCTCTGACATAATTCCATTTTCAAGGAGTCTTCATTTTGGAAACAAATTTCTTAAAAAGCGTTCGTCTCTCCAATTTTTTTTTCAAATTTTCCAGCGTGACATGTAGACTTGTCACGCAACTACTATGACGTATGACCCGCAGAATAGGGCTTTTAACCGTGACGTCATTTGTGTGAATAACGACTTCCGGGATTATTAAAACACAAGATATAAAGTTTAATTTTCTCTTTGTAGATAGACTTGTTTGTAATACTTCTGATTGTTACAAATGTACAGTACGTAATGCACATTTCAGAGCGGAGTTTGCGATCCATCCTGGACTAAGAAAATGTGTGGAGCATGGCCAAAAAATGATTTCAAATTTTTTAAGCTTATTCAAGTTGGAGTCGTAAAACATCCCAGAAAAAGTAATAACAACAATCCTATTGAGTATAAACAGAAAACAAACAGACAAACAAATATACAAACCGAAAAATCTTATAGTAAACCTGTTTGTTATATACCAACTGTCAAAGTCAATTTTTTCCGTGCTCTGATTGGGCGAGAGCGCATCACGTGAACGTCAATAAATGTTGCTGTTTCCCCAGCAACAACTCTCAGCGGGCAACAGTGAGTTTTATTGACCGGTAATAACAAAACCGGAAGTAGATTGAGCTTTGGAGGCGCGTTTTTGGCAGCGCGCGCGCGTTTACAAATTCATTCATTCGGACATGAATGAGGCAAAACTAGCTCGTAGTTTATTGTCAAACGTTTAAGACCAATATACAACATTTATTCCGAGAAAAAGATGATCACCAACCAGGAATGTCACCAAAAGAGCTGCAACAATTCTCCGAAAAACTATGTGCGAAAAAATGTCAGTTTTGTGTGAATTTTGATTAAAAGCTTTAACTGTAAGCAGCGACGTTTTGCTTGGTATATAACAAAACACTAATACTGATGATTTGGTTCTTGAAAAACTTGACAAATCGATGCTATATGTTTCAGCCACCTGTGATTAATATGTATAAAACATATAAAGAGTGCACATTTCGGGTTTTAAAACTGCTCCAGTTAGATTCTAGCTTCTAAATTCATCTAGTCTCGGTAGAAAAGTTTGATCATACTGCTATATTTCTCATAACGTCATGAATTTCTACAAACCTACTAATCAGTACTGGATCTCCACTTTTAAATCGACCTGGCGGGGGTGTAGGCTTATATATTTCTGATAATCTGGAATTTAAACTCCGTACTGATCTCTGTTTTGATGACCTTCAAGCTGCAGCTGAATCGTTATTCATTGAGATTACTAGGCCCAAGGGAAAAAACATAATAGTGGGAGTTATTTATAGGCCTCCTAATCAACCCCTAAATGAATTCCTGACTAAGAACAATGCCGAATTACTAGGTAAAATCTCAAGAGAAAACAAAATCTGTTATTACATGGGAGATTTTAATTTAAACCTGATCAACTTTCAGACACATAGTCAGACTGGTGAATTCTTAGATGATATGTATTCTAACATGTTTCTTCCTTTGATTACCCGTCCCTCTAGAATAACGTCTCATTCTGCTACCCTAATAGATAATATATTTTGCAATTCTTTTGATGTTGACTCAAGAAACGGCCTATTGTTTACTGATATTTCTGATCATTTCCCTATATTATCAGTCCTCTTTGATAGCTTTGCGCAACATATTTCTTCAACTGAAAGAATCACAGTTCGTGACAAGGATCCCAAAAACATGTCTATGTTTATTGAGAACTTAGAAGCCATTGATTGGTCTTTTCTTATAAATAACAATGATCCAAACGATTCTTACAAGAACTTTCTTAAAGTGTACTCAGATACTTACAATGCGTGCTTCCCTTTAAAAAATATTAAGAAAAAACAGCATCGTTTTCAAAAACCATGGTTATCCAGTCAAATCGAACACTCGTGCCACATGGAGACTTCTGAATGAAATTCTCAACAAAAAGAAATCAAAACCTAAGGCTACGTCTGTTTTTTTAAGTCGAAAATCGTGAAATATCGGACCCTCTACAAATTGCAAACAGATTCTGTGAATACTTTTCAAACATTGGACCTACTCTAGCAAAGGGAATATCGACATCTTCTTCGCATCGCTCTTTTCTGCAAGGATCGTTCCCCGAATCGGTCTCTTTTTTTCCCGTTACCCAAAATGAAATTAAAACTATTGCTAGCAGTTTCTTACCTGGGAAAGCTTCCGGTCATGACTGTATACAGATGTCAATTGTTAAAAATACCATAGATAGCATCTTAGAGCCTTTAACTCATATCATAAACTTATCACTTGCTCATGGCACTGTCCCCGACAAGATGAAAGTAGCCCGGGTTATTCCTATTTTCAAATCTGGTGACGTGGCCTTGTTTACTAATTATAGACCAATTTCGGTACTTCCCTGTTTTTCAAAATTTCTTGAAAGGGCTGTATATAACCGACTTATAGACTACTTGAATAAATACAACATACTCAGTAACAATCAATATGGATTCAGGAAAAATCACTCCACCTCATTAGCTTTAATTGATTTCTATGATAAAGTCTCATCTGCGTTTGATCGTGGTGAATTTGCAGTGGGAGTTTTCCTCGACCTCTCGAAAGCTTTCGATACGGTCAACTATGATATTCTCTTCGACAAACTTCAACATTATGGTATTCGTGGTTTACCCTTAGAATGGACAAAAAGATATTTCTCAGACAGATTTCACTATGTTGATTTTGATGGACATTCTTCCTTACCCAAAAAAATCTATTGTGGGGTCCCTCAAGGCTCCATACTGGGACCCCTCTTCTTTATCTTATATATTAATGATATCATCAATGCCTCCAAGATTCTTAAACTTATCTTATTTGCCGACGATACAAGCATTTTTCTCTCCCACAAAGACATAGTTTACCTTTCGAACACCCTCAACTCCGAATTGGCGAAAATTTCGGATTGGTTAAAAGCTAACAAGCTCTCCCTTAATCTTAAGAAAACGAAGTGCGTAGTGTTTGGTCCACGTCAAAAACGCCTAAATATTAGAATCCAGCTAGCCATCAATAATCAACAAATTGATCAAGTCAATGAGACTGTTTTTCTCGGAGTAATTCTGGATGATAAGCTAACTTGGAAACCACATATTTCACATATTTCAAACAAAATTTCAAAATCAATCGGAATAAATTATAGATCTAGTTCTATTTACCTAAGAGTTCTTTATTAACTTTGTACTACTCGTTAATTTTTCCTTATCTTTACTATTGTAATATGATTGGGCAATTAACATATGAAACCAACCTTCATATGTGGCTAAATATAAGATTTAGGCAAAGTTAAAACCGAGACTTCTTTGCGCTGGCCAGCGGTCTTAACCCTACTGCGCATGATCGCCACGTACTGGCAGCGTTTGCAGTTCTGGCAAGCTGTCAACAAGCTTGTTTTTTTTTTTGTGCTCTCGTTTCAAGCTTTTTACGCCTTTTCTACTGGAAAAAATTCCTCAGGATGACTGAAGAAACTTCCACGGCTGTATCTTCCATAGCGACAACGTCCAGTTCATCTTCGTCGTCTCAGCTCTCGCCGGAAATTCTTTCGGCGATTCAGGTTGCTGTGAACGCCGCCATTTCAAAGCCCCAAAGCCTTCCAGTTGTATCCTCCTCTCAAGCTGCTAACGTGAGGTCCTCAGCTGGTACGTTTAGATCTTCAGTACCGAGCTTTCTGTCAACGTTCAGCCTAGCCTCCCCTAGCTTTACACTTCCTTGCACTGTACAATCTACGCTGCCAAGTGTGTCAACCGTGTCAACCATTTCAACTCCCTTGGCGCCCATAGCGGCATCTTCTACGCTTCTCCAACCATTCGTGGTTGGCCCAGGCTACTCGCCAGTGCCGGCAAAATTGGTCTCGCAAATTGTAACCGGTAAATTCATCGACTTAAACGACCTTACGCCAGCCAACTTACTGCCGATGACCGAAAATGAGCCTCAATTGATGCTAGATGGCCGCCTAGTCCTTACCAGCCAGCCCAAAAAAAAAACAAGCGCCGTTTTGACGATATCGCTTCTTGGACAGAAGCGTTCTCAGTCTACTCGCTGGTTGTTTGTTCTTATTTCCCTCACCGCTGGAAGGACCTTATGCTGTATAAGCTTCTAATTATCCGCACCCATAAGCTATTTGGGGGCCGTGCTTGGCTTACATATGACCAGAGCTTTCGTGAGCACGCCGCTGCTACCCATTCCACAGACTGGTCGCTGATTAATACACAGCTTTACAGTCTCCATACAGCTGGCTCTTCGGCCCAGAATACTCCTGCTATTGGCAATAGAGAGATAATCTGCAAATCATGGAACAAGGGTCATTGCTCGTCACCTTACACACCGTGCAGGTATGCTCATAAATGCTTAACCTGCTCAGGCCCCCACCGCGCTATGGATTGCTACCGGGATACCAACAACACTTCGGGTGGCAAACGAGCCCGTACGTCTTCCCCTCCAAGGAGCAGGCATAACTAACTTGATAAACCTTGCACGTCCTGGAACATTGTCTATTGTAAACAATTATTACAGCAGGGCGATGCAGCCTGAGTTACTTTTGAGGACATTTTTACCTGACTTGGTTATTGACTTTGCCTTTCTCGCATTATTTCGTCGCCTTTATGTATCAGGTCGTTAAGTTTACAATGAGATATGTATCATGCGTTAACATTAAAGGTATTGTTCGTTATCACCCATAGCTGCTTTGTGCATTTTATCGCGCGCCACCATACAAGCGTACACCCTTGGTAGCAGCCCATTCCAATAGTCACGCAGCATTAACGGTACTAATTCCCCACATCGTCGCTGCTATGGCGCCGCCAGTGCTTATCTTACCAATACAGCGGTTGGTATCAGTACACCAATACCGCTTATATATACATATTACTTATCATGGTTATTCATATTACTCGAGGGTCGGCTGATGTGCTCATATGGTTACGTCTGTCGGATACAAGCGCACTTGTACTGTCTGCATTTCACGACTCTGCGTGTCGTGTCACAGGCAGCCCAGCCACTTCTCCTGACGAAGTTAATTTTAATAATTTATTTACTATTTTATTGATACGCTAAAAAGACAAAAAAATGCGCGCGCTTGTTTTAATTTGCTTGGCGCGCGCGCTCTTGTTATGCATGGGTTTCCTGTGGTAATATCCTCCCGATATCCCACGGGACGAGCGCGCGCTTGTTGTGAATGGGTTTCCTGTGGCGATCCCGCGGGACAAAGCTACTTTGTGAGAAGGTATGAAACACGGTCACGTGACAAAATACATTTTCGCTTGTATTTCACCAGCTAAGAAAGAAAATTTCGATTTTTCTTCGAATATGTAAACAAAGTATTTATGTCCAAACAACTTAAAAGTTTGAGTGTTCAAAGTTTGTTATTTGACGAGAATTTCACTTGGGAAGCTTTGACTCTCGATGGAAGTATGTGTGCCCCAGGTTGATGGACACATTTCCGTGAAGCGCTCGGGATTTTTCACTCGTTGAGTTGTCGAGGGATGTCGGATAGCTATCGTGAGTACACGAGAGTTTTCCGAAATGAAACCGAAATAAATGAAAAACGCTCACAAGTTTACTTGAAACGGTGCTGGTTTTGGACTACAAAATTACTTCTTGGAAGACGTTTTTGAAAATTTCAAAAGCTTTTATGTTCATACAAGACTTCGAAACAATTCTTCGCTCTAAATGAGCGGACTTTCAAGGTATTTGAGATAGTTTTATGAGTGACTTTTTTGGAGTTTTGTTGTGACTGTCGCTTACAGTCTCATGTCAGTTTTGGACTGCAAAAATTACTTTTTTGGAGTGTTTTAAGACACTTCATAAGTTTTTATGTTCATATAAGATTTCGAAACAATTATTTATATGAAATGAGCTGATTTTCAAAGTTATTAAGCTAATGTTAGGCATAAAAGTTTGATTTTTTGCTCTGTATTTTGACACTCGGTCGGTGGTCTCATAGAGAACGAAAACTTATTCCAGCTGAGAATTTGCAAAAAATATATACAAGATTGTAAACAGTTCAGTTATAAACAGAAATAAAGTAAGTTTTGAAACCTGTTATGTCTTTTTTATTGTTTTCTTGGGCTTGAATTTGTTGGGCTTTGTATGTTGTCTTTCTACCTTGATTCGTTTGTTTTCATGTTTACGCTACGTGTTCAACTAATTAGAAATCATAAAATGTCACAAAGAAAAATTTTGCCCCTATATTATAAACAAGTAATGGAATGGGGACGAGTAAAATTAAGGATTAATTCACGAGTGTATTCAAATTTTTCAATATACAACGCAACTTGACAGTCAATATACAAGGACACTTGACAGACTTTTTGAGCTTTTGACCCTTCGGAGACTGTTCGACTTACTTTACGATACTTCAACGAGTGAAAAATCCCGAGCGCTTCACGGAAATGTGTCCATCAACCTGGGGCACACATCCATCCATCACGTGACTCGTGTTTCATACCTTCTCACAAACTACGCTTGACCCGCGGGATCACCACAGGAAACCCATTTACAACAAGCGCGCGATATTACCACAGGAAACCCATGCATAACAAGCGCGCGCGCCAAGCAAATTAACAAATTAAAACAAGCGCGCGCATTTTTTGTCTTTTTAATAAATTATTAAAATAAACATCCATTGTCAGGAGAAGTGGCTGGGCTGCCTGTGGTCGTGTCGCGTGGTTTGGCGATTCAACAGCTACGACATCGCTCGTCATACCGACTCGCTTGCACGATCATTGCATTTCATGACTCTGCTTGTCATGTCGGCTGGTTGTCGGTGCACAACTACGACATCGCTCGTCGTACCGTTTCGCTCGCATGATCATTGGCATTTCATGACTCTGCTTGTCATGTCGGCTGGTCGTCGGTGCATAGCTACGACATCGCTCGTCGTACCATTTCGCTCGCACGATCATTGCATTCATGACTCTGCTTGTCATGTCGGCTGGTCGTCGGTGCATAGCTACGACATCGCTCGTCGTACCATTTCGCTCGCACGATCATTGCATTCATGACTCTGCTTGTCATGCCGGCTGGTTGTCGGTGCACAACTACGACATCGCTCGTCGTACCGTTTCGCTCGCATGATCATTGGCATTTCATGACTCTGCTTGTCATGTCGGCTGGTCGTCGGTGCATAGCTACGACATCGCTCGTCGTACCATTTCGCTCGCACGATCATTGCATTCATGACTCTGCTTGTCATGCCGGCTGGTTGTCGGTGCACAGCTGCGACATCGCTCGTCGTACCGTTTCGCTCGCATGATCATTGGCATTTCATGACTCTGCTTGTCATGTCGGCTGGTTGGTCGGTGCACATCTACGACTCCGATCGTCGTACCATTCGCTCGCACGATCATTGCATTTCATGCATGACTCTGCTTGTCATGTTGGCTGTGGCTTCGGTGGCATACCCGACCATCTCATTCAAGCTCTTGGTCGTTGGTCGAGTGATGCCTATAAGACTTATATTAGAATTTCAACCGAGGCCTTAGCGTCTGCCTTCTCAAATTTATGTTAACTCGTTATATACCTCTTCGTTGTTTGGCGGGAGTTGGGTGCTTGGAATGGTTTGGAGGTATACCATGTTAACCGGTCACAGAATTGTACCAAGCACCCTCGTCATTTTGGTGGTGAGCTGTGGACCGGTTGCCATGGTTACCTCGTTGCTGGGCTGCCGCCCTACCCAGGCTGCTTCATCCTGGCACCTAACTCCAAAAAATTTTTTTTTCCAATAAAAATTTCGAAAAAAAAAAATCTGCCGGGAGATTTTCTTAAAAAAAATATTCCTGCCAAAGCGAAAAAAAATTCATTTCCACTTTTGGTGGCCAAAAAAAAATTTATGCCAATCCTAAACTCCCCCCCCCCCCCCCCCCCCATCACTTTTCTAATGGTCCATCCCTTATCTTACAGAAACGTGTCGTTAGAATTGTAAGCAGATCTAAATTCGATGCTCACACAGATCCTCTATTCAAAGCGCTCGGCTTATTAAAATTTCTTGATATTCGTTTTGTACAGTTAGGTCTATTTATGTATTCCTATGCAAATTCTTTACTTCCAAATCAGTTTAAAGAAATATTTCCTTTGAATAGGCAAATTCACTCGTATAACACTAGATCAGCTTCCGCCTATCGTCGCCCATTTTGTAGAACGAACACTAGACAATTCTCTGTGTTCTATCAGGGACCCAAATTTTATAACTCCCTCAACACGGATATTACAAACAGTAAAGCCATATCATCTTTCAAAAGAAAATTAAAACTCTTCTTTCTAAAACAATATTGATTAACTATCTACTGATACTCGTTTGCCACTATTCTATATGAATCTGTCACAGACATTTTTAATAACTTTATTCGATTCTATGCTTATTTATACTTTAACTCTGCTCACTGTCATCATTAATTGCCTTACAATATGTTAAAAGAAACTTTTCTTCTAGAATGAGGGGATCTAAATTCCATAAGCCTAGGGGTTTCCTTTAGATCTCCTCGCCATTGTTATTTTTGTGTGTATACTTGCCTTCATGTTTTTTTTTCTGTGATTTTTTTGTCATTTTCTGTCTTGTCAAAAAACTTGGTTATATATTTATTTTGTTGATAATTCAATTCTATTTATTATAAATGTAAATCTATATGTTATTAATGGCAAATAAAAAAATGTCAAAATGTCAAATGTCAAATTCTTCCTCGCAAAGGAATGGGAATCCATACCTTCGGATATCAAAAATATTCAGAGCTATAATGCTTTCAAGAACAAATACAAGTCGTATCTTCTGAATTGCTTATCAGTGAATGCACTATTTTTCTTTCCCATTCTTTTTCTCTCCTAGACTTTTTTCAAGCTTTTTTTTTCTTTATCAGTTTTGCTTTGATTTCGTTTCTCTTTCCTCCATATTATTCGATTAATGTTTCATTACCAAACAGAATCATACACCTATTTCAATAAATGTTGTCGGCAAAAGCCTACGTAGACAGGGGCGGATCCAGTGATTTTCAAGGGCGAGAGTAGTATGTTAAGGATGATACGAGCCGGATGGTCCACTAGTGGGCTAGTGGGCAACCCACCGAGACCACCCCTCCCCCCTCAAGTCGATACGAATTAGTGGGCAACCCACCACACCTCCCCCTTGAATTTCTAGGATTGGTGCACAACCATGACGAATGGTTGCGGACTTGGGGCGGATACGGTGAGTGAACACGAAAATGTTGCGGATACGGTGAGTGAACACGAAAATGTTGCGGTAATTATGGTGAGGGAACTTGTGCACAACCACGACGAATGAACTTGTGAATGATTCTCTGTTCTTTTATTTTGAAGTTGCCCGACATGTCTTTTGTGACATCAAACAGCCGTTCTAAGTCCTATTGTATTGCTAAACTCTTTTTAAGCGTAAGCCTCTCTTCCAGTGACTTATCAGTGGACACTTAAAAGTAGCTTAGAATTATTTACAATGAGTTAGTGAACTTCTTAAACAAAGTTTTTTTCAGTCCACTAAAATCAACAATCCCTCAGCATACGAATGAGTTCAAAGTGCCCACAAGTATCTATTGTCTTCAAGACAATGGCACTTTTCAAAGTTTTAGCGCCATTAATTGGAAAGCATGATTTAAATCACTCAATGCATATAGAAATAAACACAGACTCTTGATTTTAACAAGTCACTTTTTTTTATTTTTCAAACTATAAAAGTTTAGTTTACATCATCATCATTGCTGGAACGAGTATTATGGTGGTGACTTATGGCATGACAGTTTTTACAAGTCATCAAGATACTTTTCACGGTATCATAATTTAGAGGAAACTCATGGTTACAAATACAACAACGGGTTGGTTGATTAAAACGAGGAGACGAATCAAAATGAGCTTCGTGCCAACGACACTTTGGACAGCCAACAATGCTTTTAACATCGACATTAAAATGCCCGCAATAAGCACAAAAGTGTTTTTTAGTTTGTGGGGCTTCTCCTTCTTCGACGTCCGAGTCTTCTTCGGATACGTTTCCTTCTCCCAATTGTTCATTTTCTGAGCTCTCTCGACTTTCTTGGCTTTCTTGACTATCATCATTTTCTTCATCTGAGTTTTCGGATTGATCACTTTCCTCACACTGATCTTGGATGTTTTCTTTTTCTTTTTGAAGGAGTTCACTTAATACCTTTTTATTTCCAATCCATCGCTTATCTACACCAAGCTCAGCCAAACCATCTAGAAACGAATTGAGAGCACGAGGCTCTGGGATGTCTTGGTCATAGGGAAGCAATACATATTCTATAAGTTCAACAATACTGGTTCTAGGAACTCGACGTTGATTTCGAAGAAGCTCGCCGCTCAGAGTCCAAAACAAAATGTTTTTAGACGTAGCCATACTGTGTAAAAGTTTCGATGCATATTTTTGAGATGCCGAACCAGGAAGTTCTTGTAAAACTAATTTGATTCTTGGTTCTTCTTCCTCGTTATCCTCATCACTACTATCTTTATCGCTAAATTCTTCATCCTCATCTTCCTCTTCATTTAACCAATCCATCTTTCTCTTCATATTGTCAGTAGTGTCTCCTGCGCACTCCAAAAGCAAATGAGTCCAGAATGAGATAGCGTCGAGTTTTTATAAAAGTGAAATCCCCTCGAGGAAAGTGGTCAGCAAATCTGGAATAAATGCACCCCCCTCTTGAACAAGAATTTGTTTCTTTTCCTTATAAGGAACATTTGCGTCTTGAAGACTTTTAATAGATTCTTTGTAAGGGGTCAGAATTCTGATATCCCGATTGCTTAACGGTAGGTGTCCCTGACATACATTATGAGCTGCTTGGACAATTGAATGAACCTGCTCAGGACTCGCAGTCTCAAGAAGAAATTGCCGTTGATGAGTAGGACAAGAGGCTAAGAGATGGAGATAGCCACGATTCTTCTTTACCACTTGAGACATGGTGACAAAATGATTCAAGTTTCAATTGTACCCGAATTTATACTCTAACATTTTTAATTAATGCAAACATTACAATACACTTGACCTACTTTGGACCACACAGTAATTGGTTCACGCTGTTGAAAACTAGCCTAGCCTAGTCTAACCTAGCTTAGTGTAAACTGGCCTAGCCTAGCCTAGCCTAGCCTAGCCTAGCCTAGCCTAACCTGGTGCAAACTAACCCAACCTAGCCTAGCATAGCAAAGTCTAGCATAGCCTAGCCTAGTCTAGCCTAGTCTAGCCTAGCTAAGTGTAAACTGGCCTAACCTAGCCTAGCCTAGCCTAACCTGGTGCAAACTAACCTAACCTAGCCTAGCCTAGCCTAGCCTAGCCTAGCCTAGCCTAGCCTAGCCTAGCCTAGCCTAGCCTAGCCTAGCCTAGCCTAGCCTAGCCTAGCCTAGCCTAGCCTAGCCTAACCTGGTGCAAACTAGCCTAGCTTAGCTTAGTGTAAACTGGCCTAGCCTAGGCTAGGCTAGCCTAGCCTAACCTGGTGTAAACTAACCTAGCCTACCCTAGTCTATCCTAGCCAAGTCAACGCATATATCGCATGCGCAAACTTTTTAAAAACTTATAAATAACCCACCGAGGACACTTTTTTCTTCATTATCGCTAAGACAAGAGATGGGTCGGATGTGTCCTATATGCGGCAAGATGGTACAAAACGTATCAACACATTTAAGCCGTGTTCACAAGATCGACGGCCCAGACAGAACAATGTTACTGACACAACAAAAACAAGGGCAGCAGCCCTTTCAAAGTCTCACTAGCCTACAGCTTTTCAATTCCGATTTGAGACTGAAAAACGTAGTAGATGTGAGCCATTTCGTTTACACCACCCCTTTACTTGTATGGTCTCTGGCATGACCGGATGTGGAAAAACGACTTGGGTTCAAAGGCTCTTACAACATAAGGCTGTCACAATCAGTCCAACTCCCCAAAGAATCGTATGGTGCTATTCCAGATAACAACCAGCCTACGTGGAAATGGTTGACACTGTGCCAGAGATCGAATTTGTGAAAGGCATTCCTTCTAATATAGAAAAAGACCACTATTTTGATGTCAACGTACGCAATTTAATCGTCATCGATGACCAAATGACTACCGCTAGCAACGACAAACACATTATCAATTTGTTTACACAGGGATCCCATCACCGGAATCTAAGTGTCATCTATCTAGTTCAAAATCTCTTCCATCAAAGCAAAGGAAATCGAGATATTAGCTTAAATTGCCATTATTTGGTAATCTTCAAAAATCCCAGAGATCAACTCCAAGTGCTTACATTGGCTAAGCAAATGTATCCAAGACAGACGGAACACTTTCTTCAGAAGTACCAAGAGGCAGTGAGCAGGCCTTTTGGATATCTGTTTATTGACTTAAAAACTACTACACCAGACGATTGTCGGCTGAGAACGAATGTCTTACCAGGAGAACAAACTGAGGATTCTTCAGAAGATAAAGTCTCTAAAGAATTGGTCAAATACCTCAAACAACAAAGTCTTCTCATGCCTCCCGCAGTTCCAATCATTCAAAATTTACAAGATCAAATGGCTGGAGTACTAAACAACTCAACCCTGAATACTGACCAAAAGGCGAGACAATATGTCCAACTTCAAAACGATTTTCTTCAGTACAAAAAGAAGCTAAATTCAAGTCTTTTGTCATCACCTACATCAGTACCCACAGCTGTCTCTAATCCTGATGTTCCAGCTGAACAGACGACACCACTCTCTAACACTAATGCTATTAGTCAATCAGAGATCACTACTCCCTCCATTCTAAGTGATCAATCCCCAACGGCTCAGACACCAGTTGGGGCTCTAGGTCTGTTAACACCTCCGCAGAGTGCATCGTCAAGAAAAAAGAGAAAGCGATCTCGATATGACCTGATAAAGAATTACATGGATGATGACGCTCAGAAAGCTGTGGGCCCCTATCTAAAAGCTGATCGCATTCGTGTACGAAGATCTATGAGAGTGGCTAAGAAGCGGACTCAGCCTTACTAGTGGCATAATACTCGTTCCAGCAATGATGATGATGTAAACTAAACTTTTATAGTTTGAAAAATAAAAAAAAGTGACTTGTTAAAATCAAGAGTCTGTGTTTATTTCTATGTGCATTGAGTGATTTAAATCATGCTTTCCAATTAATGGCGCTAAAACTTTGAAAAGTGCCATTGTCTTGAAGACAATAGATACTTGTGGGCACTTTGAACTCATTCGTATGCTGAGGGATTGTTGATTTTAGTGGACTGAAAAAAACTTTGTTTAAGAAGTTCACTAACTCATTGTAAATAATTCTAAGCTACTTTTAAGCGTCCACTGATAAGTCACTGGAAGAGAGGCTTACGCTTAAAAAGAGTTTAGCAATACAATAGGACTTAGAACGGCTGTTTGATATCACAAAAGACATGTCGGGCAACTTCAAAATAAAAGAACAGAGAATCATTCACAAATTCATTCGTCGTGGTTGTGCACAAGTTCCCTCACCATAATTACCGCAACATTTTCGTGTTCACTCACCGTATCCGCAACAAGTCCGCAACATCTCTGCAACCGCAACAAGTCCGCAACCATTCGTCATGGTTGCGCACTAATCCTAGAAAATTCATGGAGGAGGGGTGGTGGAATACTAATTCGTATCAACTTGAGGGGAGGGGTGGTCTCGGTGGGTTGCCCACTAATTCGTATCGACTTGAGGGGGCGGGGTGGTCTCGGTGGGTTGCCCACTAATTCGTATCGACTTGAGGGGGGAGGGGTGGTCTCGGTGGGTTGCCCACTAGCCCACTATTCTCACTGCATAATTAATTAACTCAGAATATAAATAAGCCTGCTCGATCTAGGAGTGGTCACTTCAAGATACGCCGGAACATCGGGAACTTTCGTTCTTCACCATCATCGTCAACCGCCACCAGCTCTAATTCAAGATTTTCTCTCTGAGTAGTTTCAGCACCCTCAACGTTCTGGCTTTCCTACTAATCTTGGCTAAACTGAACATGGCTAGTTAGCAGAGTTATCGAGCTCAACGGCTCCAGCTCTCTTTGGTAAACGTATGGAGGAAATTTCAGTGTTTGTGACTCGGACGGTTTCTCTTGGTTTTCCCGGGGTTTATTCCCAATTTGGCAAGTAGTCATTTTGTATTTGTAGCCGCTAGTCTAGGTTTTTTCTTGTCCAAGTTTGCAATAAGTTTGTAATTTGCGTTTTATCAGTCGGCTCGCCGGTTTGGGTAGGCTTTCAATTGTTTCTGTTCCTTTTTTCATAATTGTTTCTTCGTGGTTTATTCTATGCTTTCCACACTACTTTCGTTGGCTGCCCATTTTTAGCTTTATCATTAACTCAAACCGCGTTTATCATATATTTTGTGTTACTTTGGTCAGTCCTGCCATTAGCGTCCTGTTTTAGCAATTTGCATTCGTCTTGCATGCTTTGTGTTACGCCTCATGACTTCGATCTTTGTTTCCAGTTAGTTCATTAGTCATGCATTGATTTGTTTCATCCTTTGTTTATTTAGTACAGTACAGTACAGTACAGTTTTGTTCAGTCGTTCTTCTTGCATTTTAGTTTTGATTTTATTGGGGCGTAACTTCAAACTTTGGTTTCTCGCGAATTTGCATAAGTATGAGTTGGATCGTTGCGCCCGGTAATTTTGCTTAATACAGTCATGACGGGAATTGTTGCTCAAAGTCTTAATCACCCATTTGTTTACCCTTGGGACGGGCTAGGTTGGGGCTACATTTGGTTCCTTTCGCCTTTTGCTCGTCTATTTTATGTCCCACTGCGTTGTTAGTTTTAGGAGTTTGCAGTGGCAGCCAGGGTGGCTGGGGACTGTTAAGTGTGTTCCATGTTAAGTTTATGCTTTAATGAGACCGAGAGCACTTCTCAAGGCAGTCCGGGACTGCGAAGTCGATTTGCGCGTCGCTGGAGAAATGGCAGTCCGGGAATGCAAAGTGAATTTACACGTAGACTAAAATGGCAGTCCGGGACTGCGAAGTGAATTTATGTGGAAGAAATGGCAGTCCGGCCGGACTGCGAAGTGAATTTATTCGCGTGGAAGAAATGGCAGTCCGGGACTGCGAAGCGAATTTATGTGAAAGAAATGGCAGTCCAGGACTGCGAAGCGAATTTATGTAGAAGAAATGGCAGTCCGGGACTGCGAAGTGAATTAACGTGGAAGAAATGGCAGGCCGGGACTGCGAAGCGAATTTATGTGGAGGAAATGGCAGTCTGGGACTGCGAAGTGAATTTTTGTGGAAGAAATGGCAGTCCGGGACTGCGAAGTGAATATATTCGCGTGAAACATGGCAGTCCGGGACTGCGAAGTGAATTTATGTGGAAGAAATGGCAGTCCGGGACTGCGAAGTGACTTAACGCGTGGAAAAGATGTCAGTCCGGGACTGCGAAGTGAATTTATGTGAAAAAATGGCAGTCCGGGACTGCGAAGTTATTTACACGCGAAAGAAATGGCAGTCCGGCATTTCCATGGGAGGGGGTTTACATGGTGAATTTACATGCGAGTAAAAAGGCGGTCTGAAAGATATGTGGACGAAATGGCAGTCCGGGACTGCGAATTAGTGAAGTTAGGTGAGAGAAATGGCAGTCGGAGACTGCCAAGTGAATTTCCACGTGGGGAAAAAGGGCGGTCCGGGATTGACTGCGAGGTGGAGCTATTCATCAACGAAATGGCAGTCTACGAGGACTGCAGAGCGGTTGGATTTCTAGAGTTTTGTTGGCGTAAGCGAGAGCCACGGGGTGACGGATTTAAAGGATTGCATTGATAGAGGAGTACCGGTAGTGAAGGCGCCCTGGAGGGCCACGGGTTTACGCATTTTCTGGCATTGCATTTCCAGAGAGATACAGCTATCTATCGTGACCCGTAGAGCCAAGGCAAAATGAATTGCGTACCATCACCACATTCGGTCAAATTTAACCTCCCATCCTTCCTCTCTGTTTACCTCGGGGGGGCTAGCTAAAGCTCTAATTCTGGACCTAGTTCAGAGCCTAGGGTCAACAGAGGGTGGGGTTCCCTTTCGTGCATCACAAGGTAAATTGAGCCTCTTATGTTAAGCATCGTTTATACAACTGTCTATCGTTTACAGGGCATACCGCCTTGTTTTCTTTCCCGGGGACCCTACCCTCTGTTGGCCCCTATGGCTACCTAAATTGCTACCTAAGTTCGTCATTCTAGAGAACCTCGGGATGCGAGGTCAATTTCTTGGAGACAACTTGATGTTAAAAAGGTCTATACCTTCATAACAACTTTTTCCAGTTTGCATTTTTGGGTGTGAGGAATTTGCATTCGGGGTTTATAGGTGTTTATGAATCATCTCTTTCAGTCTTTAAATCGCTGTAGGGGATCCTGCTGTTGTGTGTATAACATAGATATGGAATACATGGCAAGGTGATGGAATACGTTTTAATGCCATATCAAGATTTAAGATTATTGACTTTACAGATTAAAGTCCCATAATCCCTAGCAAAACGTACATTTTTGAAAAGTCGAGTATCTTGGACACGGAGTTGAAGCGAAGAAGAATGAAAATGAGAGGAGATAGACAAGAAAAATTTGATATATTAGAGAAAGCATGCTGTGTTCCTTTTTTGAATTTTAGAGGAACTTACAGTTCTGCTAACGTGGATACGCCGACTGTTTTCTGCTCGCAACATTTCACTTTCTACTAGAAACGGTTAGTCTAATAATGTACTCGCCCATTCAAAGCTAATTACCCCAGATTGAAACTTGTGTTCTCCGGAAGGCTAGAATTTGGTCAGTAATAAACGCATTTGGTTCATAACATATTTTGACCATTTAAACTCAGCGGAGACAGCACAAAATGTCCATGTCAAAGTAGTAGAATTTTTAGCAGGATTTACAGAGAGTGTATAGCAACAACAATATACATTATATCCGGGGATAGCAAGAGATTTTGCTATCTCCTCTTTAGAATTCAAGCTTAAAATAGAGTACATGCCATACATATCCGTGAAATAAAACTTGATTTGTATTGGACATCTCATTGCCGCTATTAATATATTATATACAAACTTTCATTTTTGCTGACTTCTTGTGTCCGTATAGAATTAAGAATAAAATGTCTTCGAAACTACAAGTTTTATTTGCGTCTTGTGCCGTTATTTAGCTTCAAGAGCTTAATAAATGGAGTAGGAAACCATTTCATTTGCCTCTTGTCTCTTGTGTATTTTGCGTTTTGGGGTCTTGATTTTTCAGCCCTGGAACAATAAAGTGGATAGAACCAAATTTGATTTGCGTCTTTGTCGTTATCTCAGACTTATAGATGTGTCTTGTGTCTTGAATTTTAGAAGAATCTATGTGCAAGAATAAAATGTATGCCCAACTTCATTTTCGCCTTTTGTATTTGTTTGCACCTATAGTTTACGCCTGGGTGAACTCTTAGTTTGTCGATAACTAAATACTATTGTGCACTAATTGGTTAGTAATTCTTTCACGGAATATATGGCGTGCACTCTAACTCAACACAGATCAACCTTATAGCATGAAATATTTGTCTACAAATTATTAACCAATCTAGCGGAAGCTCACCCAGTTATCATCCCGACCTCCATTTTAGATGAATAGTAATATATCCTCACTGCATACTCATTAACTCATCGTATAATTAAGTTATGGGAGGAGTCCGCTCCTGCCCTCACCAATACACCATGCATACGTTAGCCCAGGCCACGGCCCAAAGGGACTAAAACGACCACCGCCTAAGAACTCCCCACTTTCCTACAGAAGATCCCCATAATCTAAACCGCTCGAATTATCAGCGATTAGCCGACCTGCTTGCTACTAGGGCCTTCCACAGCTCTGTAGTAGTTAGGGCATCGGACCGCGCCGATAAACCGAAATTGTACGTTCAATCTCCGTTGGGGGCGTGGATTAGTCCCAGTCTTCATTGATCAAACATACATTACCTACTAACTTCCCACTACTCTCCCCATTACTCAGATTCCAACTCCAAATCCGCACTCGTAACCAGCACCCTCTCCTCTTTAATTGCAAACAAATGCAAACAGTAATGATACCAATTGAACTAGAATTGGAAAGAAGAGTCATAGGTACTCGTAAGACTGACGTCAAAACTAGACACATTTCTCTTAGAAACCACCGCTCACAGCGAATGGGCGTGTACGGAGTGCTCTTGTCTAGCTAAACTAGGTAGCAAGACGTTGCTTTTCGTAAAGAGCCATGTGCGTTTTAAGGGATCAAACTGGCACATGGGACTATTTCCACAGCTATCCTGCGAGAGGAAAAGCGCAGTCCACTACTGGAGGGTTAATGCTTGTCGCAAAACCAAACTATTTGCAAACAGGTGGAACGTCTAAGGAATCCGAGTTGGCCCGAACGCTAGAACACTGCGGTAATCAAGTCCAAAGAAAACCGATATTGCCGATATTATAGGTGAAACGTAGAATTGCCGAAAAAGGAACCAACAAACGAAGAAACACGCGGTTCAAATGGATAAAAGAACGCCAATTTTTTGCCCAAAATGACCTTGAGAATATGAGCTGTAAAGACGTCATTTCCCCTAGTAGAAAGATGCGGGAGACCCGCAGAGCTTGGTCCCTCCGTATGTAAAAGGAATTTTGGAAAGAGTGAAAGAGGAGCTGAAGCAACATGACATCCGAGTTGCTCGGATCGACCTAGTGGCCAAAGTGTCCCCACGTACGTCCTCATGAGAGCGCTAAAGCCGTGGCGGGTCAGTACAAGAAACAGGCACAAGAGGCTTCCCTTGGACGCGGTTTCCCTTGGACGCAGGTGCCTACTGCGAAAGAATTGAACTCTAGCACGGGTGCGCGTTCGCGCTCGACCTCTAATTAATATATCTAGCTATTTTGATATCACTCCAGCGCGCACAGCTTCTCATGTATAACGGTACCAACTGATGAAGACTGCAGATCTACAGTCGAAACGTTTTGAATAAAATTACAGCCACACGCTACAGCTCAATGACAAGCAATTTCCGGGAATGTTCAAAACAGAATGGCTATTCTCACTGCATAATTAATTAACTCAGAATATAAATAAGCCTGCTCGATCTAGGAGTGGTCACTTCAAGATACGCCGGCACAAGGTGAACTTTCGCGACCCCACCCACCTCCCCTGGTGGCGGTTGACCAGCCTATACACTAGTTTTGAGTTGTGTTTTGCTAAGTGTTGGCCTTAAGCCTCAAGCTCTAGATTCCTAATCACGCTAGCGTGGCATGGATCAGAACCATTGAATTTGTTTTGTTATGTGTGCACCCTTTGTCTTCCCCCAGTGTTCCCTAAATCATTGAAGGGATTGTCTCTATAAAGACAATAGCGTTTTTCGTTCTCCTCCTTGATGAATGGAAATTTTCAACCAACTATTGCAGACACGGACAATATAGCTACCAATTTGCTATGTATCCTCCATAGAATTGCCATGCATTGCTTTTGAACCCAAAAGTTATCCCTAAGAGGGAATAAGTCTAGTCATTGGTTCCGACGAAGACATTGTGCTCCTTGAAAGCAATAGCAGTTTTGTCATATTTTAACCAGAAACGTTTTCGTTCAGTCTATACCTTCTTTGCAGCATAATTTAGGGAAGCGTTTTCTTTACAATCTATAATCAACCCGCAGTCCGAGCCTCCAACGATCGAGGGAGATTGTTAGGCAATATAGTGGTTGGTGGTGTAGATTGATAGTTTTCCAACTGCACGTTTTTTCCAATTCGGAACTCATGGGCATCCTTTTTCGGCCGTTTTAATTAAAAAAAAATGTCCCACAGGAGAATACGGCGGCTCATTACACAAACCCGGAATTTCGCCAAGCAAAACAAACTCAAAACTGACTTGCCAATATCCGCATTACATGCTTATTACCTCATCAGTCGCGGACTCCTCCCATAACTTAATTATACGATGAGTTAATGAGTATGCAGTGAGGATATATTACTAGTGGACCATCCGGCTCGTATCATCCTTAACATACTACTGGCGAGTGCGTTTACATTGATAGCCAAAATGATCAGTATAGGCAGCTATGAAAATCGGATAATGTATTGCCGACTGCGCTATATTTAGACCAAAGAAGTAAATTATGCACAACTTGATCGCATGCAAATTGACATTTACTTTGTTACAACTTAATGACGTTCGCGGATAAATTAGTGTTCTAACGTTAAGATCTTTTAATTTTCCATACTTCGTACAGTAAAAGATATTTATTAACTTAATCTAAAAAAAAGTTTGTCGTTCTTCATGGAAGGATATCAGTTGAAAACTCAAGGAGATACGAATTTTCAAAAAACGAAATTTTTCTATGATAACACTTACAGTTATCCAAGAGATACAAACAATTTCGATTTTTGTAAATTCGTATCTCCTTGAGTTTTCAACTGATATCCTTCAAACTTCACAGTTTTACTGATTTTGATATGCTCTTTCCAGCTATGGTAATTGTTTTTAAGTTTGGGAACTTTTGGAATTACACGAAAAAGCCGTTAGTATGAAATGACTGTAGCAATTCACAAAATACGTCATTTACACGTATAAGATTGCAGAATACGTCTTGGTAACAGTCATATTCGCATTCAGCATGAAAAATTAGTTTAGAATAGTTATGTTACCAGCCTCCACCCCAAAATGCCTTCTGCACTTTTTGCGATCGACTTTTTCAGTTTTGCGCCTTGTCTAACGCGACTCACCCGAAAGGAAGCATGGGTAAACATTACTAAAGGTTATGTGAACGTGCCCTAAGACTTTATCTAAGCCGCTGAGACAGAGAAAATCTTTTACTGAGAACAAAGCAAAATCTATAAAACCTCTTTTTTTTCTTGTGGCGAAACGGCTTGTCGATACGAAAAAGCATAATTTTAATACCCTCGTCTGATGCAATCCCGCGATCGGGGAAGCAAGAAATAATATAAAAATATTAAAAAAAGCAAACGGAACAACTTTACTGGATTATTAATTAGACAATAAAGAAACGGTCCTAAAGTTAAATGCCTTTGATTGAGTGTCTAATGTCTCTTTTTGAATTTGTCTTTCTGTAATAGTAAAAAGCAGATCAATATTAAAACTGATCCTGCGGTTGCTATGTAGAACTCATGACGTCACAAAATGCAACAACGTCGAACATGAATACGCACCCCTCCCTCCTGGGTTGGAGATTTGTTACATAACCAAATGTGACTTTTTACTGATCTAATAAACTCTTTAACACTTCGGTAATTGAGGACAAAAACTAAACGTCAAACGAATGAAATCTTGACTACAAGAATAAGTTTTGTATTTGTTTAAAAACGGTCGAGTAGGAATACTTAGTCAGAAGTGAATAATTAGAGAGCTTAGATATTCCGTGATCGTTTTAATCCATTAGCTTTTATTGTTACATATTGAGTTTATACTAGTTGTTCCCCTTTTAAACCTTTGATTTAAGATTAACAATCAAGCCGGAATCAGAAGTCCATTGCCACGGGCTAGACTCATTGTTTGCAGCAAGGCGCTGGCCAGCCGCCACCACAATGGGTCCATCCCCCTGGGCATTGCCAGACCCATACTATTCCGTTAACACCGTTATCGCAGCTACAAGGAGTGCCATCACGCTTTTCAAACGATTGCTCTAAAAAGAAATAGTTAAAAAGAAATTAGAATTTGTCACTCTTTGACAGCTTCTCTTTTTAGTACTAATATAGGTTAACCAGTCAGTTAGCACTCAACAGAATACATTTAATTGTCCCACCTTACAATACAATACAATACAATTTTATTAGGAAATGCTGACAAGGTTTTTCGTTCCTAATTTACATTATATATACAATTAATACAAAAGAATAGGCGTTCATTTTCTAGCCCTCTCGCAAGGACTAGATCTACTAAAATATCTAAATATTTACAATCTTGGGTCAAAAAGGAATTAAACTAATATAAATATAAATATAAATATAAACCCCCCTCACAACGTTACTTCAATTCGGTGCCAAACGGAAAATAAGCCATTTTATACGTAGCTAATTGTTCTCTAAATTTGGTCGATATGGGGACTTCAAAACAATATGGTGCACAGTAGAGACCCGAGTTTTTAGATTTGATGATGGGTACTGGGAAATACCCGTGTACGAGCATTCAATTTTTCAATAAAATAGAAGTTTTGCATTGAATTTCAGTTTAATTTTGATAGCAGTTTATTTGCATAACAAAATACATCAGTATGGCGACACGTAATAAGCCACCTCCGAAAATTTCGTCCCAATCGATTAAAGACTGTTGAAGATATGAAGGTTTGAGTAAAATTGGAGCCGGACATTTGAACCCTGCATTTACATGGTCGGCCAAACTGGCAAGGCAAGTATGAATTTCGGCAAGGATGATTCTATTTTTCGGCAAGGCAAGGATCAATTTGCGCGTGTTTTTCAATTTTGTAAATTGTTCTATTTTTTAAGAGGACCAGTGAGCAGCACTACGGATGCTAGGTTGTAATTAAAAAAATGTTTTTGGCTGGTTCGTGTTTCCTGATTCACTTTTTCGACTAAATAAGGAGTACATATATCTCTCAATCGAATCCTGTGGAATCACGCCCGCCAATTTCGTTGGGATTGTGCATGCTCAGTTGTGTTCTTTTGTGTTCCGTTGAATCCAAGAAAAGCAAGGACGAAACAAATGCGTGTAAACTATCCTTGCCTTGCCGAAAACTAGAATCATCCATATTGTCGAAACTTCATTCTTGCCTTGCCATTTATTCTTCTCTCTAAATGAGATGAGCAATTTTGGGGTCATTTATGCCAAGTTAGTTAGTGCTCTGTCCTGTTCTGCTTTTTGTTCTTTATTTTATATTTCTAGTGTCTGTGTGTGTGTGTGTGTATAGGTTACTGTTCCGCTCGTTTCAAAGGGAGAAAAATTCGACAATTTAAAGCTATTCAATCGATAAGTGAAATACTCGAAGACAATGTTATAGAAAATCAAGACTTCAAAAAGCGAAACAAAATTCTGTTAATTTTGAAGATCAATATTTACATTTAATTTGGGATGAAAACCTCAAGACCATTACCTCGGTCAGCAACTTGAACATCTCTTCCAGTAGCAAAAGCCACCAAGGCTAAACCAATAAACACAATCACAATACGATTCATCACGGTTCTGACCTACGATTTTAACAAGAATTATATTGAAGTATATGTTTGTGCGTAGGGATCATTTGATTCATGAGATATCTCATCTACGCTGTTTTTATCAGATATTTAATTAATCCGAGCTTTCGGGTTCCAGAGCCATCATCAGGGAAAGATGTTACAAACGTTCTTCGATCTACGAGCGTACAACAAAAATACAAAAACAATAACTATAGGAACAAAACGGTTACACTGCAAGAGCTGATAAAAATACAAAATAAATACAAAATAAGCAGTGCGCGCGTCTCTATTGGAGAGAGCGGTAGAACTATTCCATCCACAGGTATATACCACTTATTAGATATTTTCTTGTGCATTACGGGCTGATATTTTACGAGTCGCGTACGTATTTTGTCGCTCTCTTACTCTCTTACTACTACTGTTTTCTGAGTTAGAGTTCATTCAGGTCACTGTTCCATTCCAGACGTCCTATCTTTCTTTTTGTCTCAACTATTGTTTTATTCTTTTTGTGTCATACATGGAGAGAGTGAGCAGTTAAGGTGGCTGGACCCCATTTCGCCAGTGCGCGGGTAGTCGAATTGAAGCGGCTATTAAGGTAGCTCACTATAGTTTCAAAGATTTGCTTTCCAACCGCCAATCGGGGTTCCGATGCTTACATTCAACAGTCACAGCATTACTCGAGGCTACGGACACTTGGGCATATAATATTGATCACGGTAATGTCAATGCTGTAGTCTTCTTAGACCTAAAAAAGGCATTTGATACTGTAGATCATGGCATTTTGCTTTCTAAATTAAAGGTATATGGAATATCGGGTCTCTCATCTAAATGGTTTGATTCTTATTTAAGTGGACGCACGCAAAGATGTTATGTAAACGGAAGGCTATCCGAAAATCGGTCATTATCTTGTGGCGTTCCACAAGGAACAATTTTGGGTCCCCTGTTATTCCTTCTTTATATAAACGATCTACCCAATTGTCTAACATATTCAAATCCTCGAATGTATGCTGATGACACTCACATAACTTTGGCAAATCCAAATATGCACACTATCGAAATTAATTTAAATCATGATCTTACTAATGTAAGTCAGTGGCTTATTGCAAATCGTTTAACTTTAAATATGTCCAAAACGGAATTTTTGTTGATTGGCTCTAGACAAAAACTAAGTACAATAGAGAATTCTCCATCCTTAGAAATTGATGGAGCTCCTATAAAACAAGTTTCTAATACAAAATCTCTAGGAGTTTTTATTGATGAAAATTTGTCATGGAATACACACATCGAAAAGGTGTCTAAAAGGATCGCCTCCGGTATTGGAGCCTTGAAGCGTATTAGGCCTTTTGTTCCTCGCACGACCCTCCAATCTGTATTTAATTCTCTAGTACAGCCTCATTTCAATTACTGTAGTGTCGTGTGGGGAAACTGCAATAAAACACTATCAAGCAAACTTCAAAAGCTACAAAATCGTGCGGCTAGGATCTTAACATTTTCCAGCTATGATGCTAACGCTGAAGAGTTATTTGAATTACTTGGTTGGAAAAAACTGGAACCTCAGCGTCAAATACAAAAAGCTGTTATGGTTTACAAGTCTTTAAATGGACTAGCTCCTGAATATCTTCGCTCAAAATTCGTTGATCGGAATGAGGTGACAGATTACAAATTGAGAAACACAGAGAGCAAACTTGCTATCCCACAGCCACGCACCAATTACCTTAAAAATAGCTTTAGCTATAGTGGTGCGGTTCTGTGGAATAGCTTACCAATTGAATTGCGGCAAGCTACAACTTTAAGTAAATTTCGCTCTGGCTGCAGCAGTTTCTTCACTTAATTAGATACTAGACACGGCACTCATGGAAATCAGAATTTTATTTTATTTTATTTTTTTTTCTTCTTCTTCTTCTTTTTTAATGATTGCAATTATTGACATAATTTTAATTTATTTATAAAATTAGATTAGGCTTATAGTTAGTTTTATACACATATGTATATATATATATATATGTATTATTTATTATTGTTACATACTCTGATGAGTTATTACCGTGTGTAAATAAAAGTTACTTACTTACTTACTAAAGACCATTATACCAATGGTAAAAAGTGGATAATATACTGCTTCAAATTTATACTTTGACAACCGTACAGCCAACCATATGACAGACCATGAATCAGGGAACCGTTTGATATGAAACTCATTGCTCGAAAGGTTGCTATAGCAACGTGACGTCAGCATTAAGAAAGGTCATTGTTTCAATAAAATGAGTAAAAACGCAAGTTTTCTGCGGTGAACATTTTTAAAACTCACAAAATCTATTTTCCACATTATCATACAGCCACTATCAAAAGTTAGCTAACTTCCTGACATCAGATTTTTCTCAATTTAGAAAAACCGAAATTTGACAATATCTCATATTCTGATGTCCAGAATATTTTTAAAATCGATCATCAAATAACAAATTAAGCAAAGTTTCATATTATTTTAAAAAAATCAACTTTTACCGTGGAAACTTCGAGCAATTAAAATTTAATTGGTAAAAAGGGACCTTTTTATGGAAGCTGTAGCGTTGCTATGGTAACATCCATGGGATCATGGCCCTTCCAACAAATCCTAAAACTCATAATCTTCAATATAATTGGTCTATAAGCTGTCAATATGCAATCAAACTTGATTTTAAACATGACTTTTTCATTTAGTATCAGTATCCACTATAACTATAGGGAGCCTCCTTAATTGCGTTACAGAATTAAGTTGACCAAACTTTTTACGCACACCTACTACAAATGGACCAAATTTTATAATGATGCTAGTTTGGTTGAAATCGAAGCTTTTTTAACATCGAAATTGTTATACACTTGATTTGAAATTTTGCCAATTTTCTCAAAATCCTGACCTCGACGAGCAAAACGATTTATGGGACTTTGTAAATCAAATGTTTGTCTATAATGTGAGAGCGTTTCAAGAAATTCTATTAAGCCGATTTTGAGTAAAAACGGAGCAATTATTTAACTTTGAAGAAATTTAAAACCGCGGGTGCTCTACTAAATTAATTTTATAACAGTAATTTTCCAAAGAAAAATTGCAATATTTTTGGTTCTAAATAATACCTAGGCATGGTTCTTTATTTTGTGAATATGTCATCGTATTTGCTATTTTTGATCGCCATTGAGATGACTGTTCCTCATAAATCCTGAAAAAACTAAGCTCATCGTTTTTGGTAGCAGAGCTATGACCGCCAAGGTGGAGGGCTTTCATTTAACCTTACTTGGCAAGGAACTTTCACCCGTTAAATCTGCAAAGGACCTTGGAGTTATTCTTGACTCCAATCTAACATATGATGAGCATGTGGCGTCGACAGTTTCGACTTGCATGTCACGCTTAGGTCAAATAAATCGAGTGAAGCATGCTTTTGATAAAAGCACCCTAACCATTGTGATAAATGCTTTAGTTTTCAGCAAGCTCTTTTATTGTTCCAATGTATGGAATAATACTACAGAAGCCAATCTGAACAAGATCCAAACTGTGCAGAACTTTGCATGCCGTATCATTGGTAATAAAAGAAAGTATGACCATGTTACACCACTTCTTAAAGAGTTACGATGGATGCCAGTCAGGCAGCAGCTTTACTACCGCAACGCAATCATGGCATTTAAATGTATGACTGGGCTAGCACCAGACTCCTTATGCTCCAGATTTATCCAAAGATCAAGCATTGCCAAACGTACAACAAGAAATTCACAGATGTTACAGATACCCTTATGTAGAACTGCCACAGGGCAAAGATCCTTCTATTACAGAACAGTTAAACTTTGGAACTCATTAGATCCTGCTCTGAAATTGATGCCGACATTAAAGAACTTCAAACTTTCATTGAAGAAAACTTTAGTTTCAAAATTTGTAGAAACATAAATTAATTATGCATTATAATAAGTTTTGATAGTAGATATAAGTCTATCCTCTAATTATAAGTTATTATCAATGATATTTTGATTTAACCAAAGTATTTTAGCTAACTCCGAAGATGAATTAAGCAACTTTGAATTAAGAAGTTGATTTAAATAGAATAAGTCTCCTACTTAACAATATAGTTCTATCAGTCAATTTTATCTTAATATATATATTTATTTATTTATCTATTTACTTATTTATTTATATTTATTTATGTATTTTATAACCTTTATTCTGAAAAGCCTTTTTGAGGACGAATAAAGTATTTGTGTATGTATGTATGTATGTACGTAAAGCACTAAATTGCTGCGTTTATCTCGGAATTTCGACATCCACGTTAATAATACTGTTTCTTGAAAACTAGAAGATCAATTTTTTTTTATTTCTCGATATTGAATATTCAATCCTTTACCAGTAAATTGTGTAAATTATAAAGGCATTGAAGTTTTTTAAGACCATTAAATAATTTTTTAAACATTGCCATATGTGCATCTCTATTCTCCGAGTTGTTGCCGGTGTTTGATTCAGGCTTTATGATATGCATGCCTGCATGCGTGTCGCTTTGGCGCCTCGTGCAAAAAAATGCAAATACATGGAACTGTTAAGTCTTCCAAGTTACCTGGGCTGGTGAACCACTTTCCTTCGCCTTTTTAGCCTTTAATGTGTTTTCCAGCAATATTTCACTTCTCCGTTTTCTTTTTGCACAAGGAAATACCATAGTTCTAGAAACTTTAGAAAGGAACTGCTACGTACAGCGTTACTCTGGATCTCACTGGCGTGACTTTCCATGTATATTTGCATTTTTTGCACGAGGCGCCAAAGCGACACGCATGCAGGCATGCATAATCAGTTGCTTTTCAGTTGTTCGAAAGTGACCTGACGATGTCGTCACCACGCGCGCGCTCAGGGAAAAAATTCAAAACTTTTCACCCGAAACTTGGGCCTTTTTTGACATTTTTCTTGCATATTTTCGACAATTTTGGAAACAAATCCCACTAAAAGTGTTTTATAAATTATTTCTTTGATAAATAAAAAGAAGAATTTGACGTTTTTAATTAGTGCATTTCGACTGTTTTTTGCCAAAAGAAATTTGCACTAAATTTCCTTTTTTGGTACGAAATTTCCTTTTTCTGCACTAAATTTCCTCCAAACAGCACTGCTCTTAGCCAATCAACATCGAGAAATTTTTGCATATTTATCATTAGTCGCGATAGATGACAATAACTGAGTATTTGAAGAGTTGACCGTGTCGCCATTCACAATATATGTCGCATTCACATCTTCCACGATGAAGTTCCCAGCCTCGTCAGCGGACCGGGAAGATAATTTCTCGCCGGTCCTTCTTCTTCGCTACTCAGAAACAATCCTTCAGTGCTCAAGTCAAGAAAAAGATCATTGCTCATTTATTTCCGTTGGAGAAATTGGTATGCATGAGTTTTAAAACTCTGTTGTCGAACTTTACTTTCATGAAATTCATCTTGTCGAAACGTCACAGCAAAAGGGGACGGTGCCTTGGCGTCAAACTCAATCCCCATATTTTTGCATGCGAACGTTAGTGGAAACATGGGCCCCAAATATATTTTGGGCGCGAAAGTAATTCATTTTTGGTTAACGGCATCATTCCCCCCAAAAAAGGAAGAAGTGAAAATGGAACTCTATTAAAAGATTTTATCTATTTGCTTTAAATTCAGTATGTGTAATGTATAACAACCATATATTTTGTGAAATCATCGTATCTGAGGAAATAACGTTTACGCTTTCGATTTAGAGATATGACGCTTTAAATATATGCGCACGTTTTCGCAATTTGGCAATAAGAATACCAATTGATCCCATACATTCTAGCTATTTCTAATTTACAAAAGATTGGACTCATTTGTATTGAATTCCGCACATGTGAGATGTGACGTTTGAACTAGACCGAGTTACTATTTACTTGATTTTTTTTCACGGTTCAACTGCATTTTCGCTCAAACAATAACAAAATGAAAATCAACGGAAGAACAATATAAAATTAACAGGCAACACAAGGATCTGTCGAACACTTGGAGTCTAAACTAACCTTCAATGTCCAAAGACTGGTATGTTTTCTGAAGTTTTCTCTGCACTGAGTGTCTAACAAGACTGAAGCCTACAAATCCAGACAACCTGGATAAGTAGTACATGGCATTGTTGACTAGATCATTTGTCATGATATGATTGGTTCGTAGGTGTTCAGTTCACATCGTTTTTTCGGGGTCCCCCTATACATTTTGCGTGAAACGTGACTGGGGTATTTAATTTCTCGTGAAACGTGGTCTGAATTTTTATTTATTCGTGTTTCGATCGTTTTACGTCCACGTGAATTCGCGTGACTCGTGAAGAAGGAGTTTTAATTCAACGTTATTCGTGAATGATCTTCTGTCCTGTCAATGGGGATAAGAGACTTTGACTCACTCTTTCTTTCATTTTTTGTCTGTCATTTATTTTTCCATACTGATATAAAATAATAAACCAAGATAATCACTAGAGATATGCGAATTAGCGCTGATTCCAGGCTGATATCTTCCTGCTAACCCGCTTTCGAACAACTGAGTTCTGATATCGAATTTGATCGGGCTGCCTGAGTTCTAAAATATTTCAATATGGCGGACGCCACGTAACAGTATTCAAAGCCTTTACTTTTTCGGCGTATTTTTCTCAAAACTAAAACATACATCAAAAAATGTAAAATTTCGTCGATAGGTTTGTTGATAAAAGCATGAAAAATCGTGAAAATGAACGTCCGATTCACGCGTACTGTACAACTGATTTTTATCTTTCAAATGCGAACCTACTTGGCTTTACCTACAAATAAGTGAAAGCATATTACTTTTCATGATACATTGTCCACTTGAGCATGTCTGAAAACCTTTGGTGTCAGTGCATATTGTTTGAATATCAGATCTTTCAACACAACACTTTACTCTTTCACTTGTTCAGTACCTAACAAATAATTATAACGATCACTGAAATAGACGTAAGTTTGTAAAGTCAAAGGCGATCAACCATTATATAACGAAAATAGTTCTGCTGTATCACAAGTACTATGACTCAATACTATTATAGAGAGTTAAAGAGAATTTTTTTTGAGCCGTTAAAAAGAGTTGACTAACTACTGAGTACTACTGAACAATAGAAAACAATAAGTCTAGAGCCTTCTACTAACTATAATGCGTACTATATTCATGGGTTAACTAGAAATATAAACAAAAACCGTTTTTGTTCTGCTCTGTTTTGATCTATGTCGTACTGTTCTGCTCTTTATTCTTGATTTTATATTATATATTTTATATTTTATATTTTAGTCGTTTATAGAGAACGAAAATGTTGACAGGATCTTAATTAGTTACCACATGGTCACTTATGAGTTTCTGGTCTAATTACTAAGTTCAGTAGCGATGACCATCATGCATAATCATATGCCGTGAATGATCAAACGTGAATCAGCGATGCTCAAATAAAGTACTACAAACTAAAAACAGTTTGTTTTGTATTTATTTTTATTTGTAACCCCGCTATCGATCTTAAGGCCCAGTAATACGAGCAACACAATCGTGCAGTAACTTGTCGCGCAACATTGTTGCGTTGTAAGTTGCAGAGCAAGTGTTGTTCGCATTACCACCCCGCGCGCAACAAATTTTCTTTGTTGCATGAAGTAGAAACACTGCCTCCTTTTTACCGATTTGTACGACAGTGGTTTTTGACACTTAAGTGGAGTTATAGAGTGAAATTTAGAAAAAGCAATATCACCAAAGATCTCAATAAAGTGCTTCGGGCTACCGATACGTGAAAAACCAAAAAACACCGCTTTTATAACCAGTAGCAACTATAGTTTTTTCGATCATTTTAAACTTACTAAATCTCTAATTTTTCTCCGTCGCGCTCTAACTCTCTTATACTACTTCTGTTTTTTAAGGGAGAAATCATTCAGGTCACTGTTCTATTCCAGCCGTCCTATCTTTCTTTTTGTCTCAGCTATTGTTTTATTCTGTGGATCTCTCCGGCCGTCCCATGGTTTAGAACATTTTCACAGGAGCATTTAAAGTCGAATTTTTTTTCTTTCCGAACAATTTGCTACAACTACTGATAAAATGTACATGTTCGAGTAACACACGTGGACCGTCCATTAGCAACACGTGGTTGTTCAGTTGATTGCATCACACTCTTCCTGGCTCCTTTAGTGATGAATACTTCTCCGATCCTGATGCAGTCACGGATATATGCATGACGATAATAATCTGAAATCTCCTTTTTTTAATTTTTTCTAAAAATCATTTCGGTACTAAATAAATATTTGACTCCTAATTCCGATAGTTCTACTTACATCAGTGAGACGTCGACTGTAGTTGTAAAGAGTCTAGTTTTTAAATATGTCAGTAGAGGCGACTCGAACGTCCATCGTTAAGTGTTCAGATTAATTATATCACAGGTTTTCAAAGAATGTTCCGATAGCTGGAAACTCGTATAGTTATGCCTGCTTGTAGTTGCTTTGCGGCTCTCGATGTGATAATGGACCCAGGAAATTTTCCCCTCCTGGCCAATATTTTTATTATATAAATAGAATGATCGTAGAAATAACACGAATTTTCCCGGTTTTTATCTAAAACGCTCATGTAGTACACTATGATGAAATTATATCGTCAACATGTAACTGAAAAGCCTCACTATTGCCATAACTACCCTCTTCATCATAGGAGACGGTCGATTTATGCTTGGAAAGTCCGTTTTTTGTCTATATATAGAGGCTTTTAAGGACGGTGGCCCATAATGGCGAACCATTTTTTTTCCAGATATTTTATATTTACTTTGTAGAACAGGCAAAGGTCTTTTAATTCACGAAAAAAATAGGGGTATCCATGCATTTTACGGAGATAATTAATGGTAAACATGGCCAATAATGGCTGACCAGCGATTTTTTGAATTTTTAATATAATATCATTTTTTCCAATGTTAATTCATAAAGAAGTACAGCGAAAACAATAAAAGCTTGAATCCTTCAAAATGAAAGCAAAAATCATTATTATTGTAATAACTGGTACAGGGTTTTTTTTTTCGATTTTTTGGCTGTTTTTAATTCTCAGGAAACCGGATGTCAAACGCTATTTCTTAGAAAATTATATCGCGAATTATTATTTTTTGGGGGCGTGATTTTTTGAAAATATATATATAGCTTAGTTAATCTAAAACCGAATAAGAAAATAAAATTATAGGGTATCCATGCGATTTAAAAAGTGATTTGTTGAGAAACGCGCGAGATCTTATTAAATTTACCTAAATAACCATGAAATCCCCAGCCCTCCGTAGAGAGTGGTAAGGAATACAATGCATTATGGGACATTTCCAAGATGGCGGCCAAACTTACTAAATCTCTCACTTTTCTCCGTCGCGCTCGAACTCTCTTATACTACTTCTGTTTTTTAAGTGAGAGTTCATTCAGGTCACTGTTCCATTCCAGACGTCCTATCTTTCTTTTTGTCTCAGCTATTGTTTTATTCTTTCATGCCTCGGGTGCCTTGCAGTACCGAGAAAAACAGTCTACTGACATTCCCATAACTGAAGATCTTTAACTACGTGGATCTCTCCGGCAGTCCCATGGTTTAGAACATTTTCACAGGAGCATTTAAAGTCGAAATTTTTTCTTTCCGAACAATTTGCTACAACTACTGATAAAATGTACATGTTCGAGTAACACACGTGGACCGTCCATTAGCAACACGTGGTTGTTCAGTTGATTGCATCACACTCTTCCTGGCTCCTTTAGTGATGAATACTTCTCCGATCCTGATGTAGTCACGGATATATGCATGGCGATAATAATCTGAAATCTCCTTTTTTTTATTTTTTCTAAAAATCATTTCGGTACTAAATAAATATTTGACTCCTAATTCCGATAGTTCTACTTACATCAGTGAGACGTCGACTGTAGTTGTAAAGAGTCTAGTTTTAAAATATGTCAGTAGACGACTCGAACGTCCATATCGTTAAGTGTTCAGATTAATTATATCACAGGTTTTCAAAGAATGTTCCGATAGCTGGAAACTCGTATAGTTATGCCTGCTTGTAGTTGCTTTGCGGCTCTCGATGTGATAATGGACCCAGGAAATTTTCCCCTCCTGGCCAATATTTTTATTATATAAATAGAATGATCGTAGAAATAACACGAATTTTTCCGGTTTTTATCTAAAACGCTCATGTAGTACACTATGATGAAATTATATCGTCAACATGTAACTGAAAAACCTCACTATTGCCATAACTACCCTCTTCATCATAGGAGACGGTCGATTTACGCTTGGAAAGTCCGTTTTTGTCTATATATAGAGGCTTTTAAGGACGGTGGCCCATAATGGTGAACCATTTTTTTTCCCCAGATATTTTATATTTACCTTGTAGAACAGGCAAAGGTCTTTTAATTCACGAAAAAAATAGGGGTATCCATGCATTTTACGGAGATAATTAATGGTAAACATGGCCAATATCCGCTGACCAGCGATTTTTCGAATTTTTAATATAATATCATTTTTTCCAATGTTAATTCATAAAGAAGTACAGCGAAAACAATAAAAGCTTCTAAAGATTGAATCCTTCAAAATGAAAGCAAAAAACATTATTACTGTAATAACTGGTACACTTTTTTTTCGATTTTTTGGCCTGTTTTTAATTCTCAGGAAACCGGATGTCAAACGCTATTTCTTAGAAAATTATATCGCGAATTATTTTTTTCGGGCGTGATTTTTTGAATATATATATATATATAACTTAGTTAATCTAAAACCGAATAAGAAAATAAAATTATAGGGTATCCATGCGATTTAGAAAGTTATTTGTTGAGGAACGCGCGAAATCTTATTAAATTTACCTAAATAACCATGAAATCCCCAGCCCTTCGTAGAGAGTGGTAAGGAATACAATGCATTATGGGACATCTCCAAGATGGCGGCCAAACGTCATGCTTCATTTCCGGTCGTAAAAAGAGTCATTTTTATGCGCTTTGGACCATCTAGAATGAAATCGATTTTAGAATATGATAAACCACGTATTTGTCTTCTCAAAATTAGATTTTTCTTTTGCAAAAGTCGTAAAACTAGTGTTTTTTCACGATGGTTTTTGTGCGAACACATCTTCGAAAAAACGTTTGATATTCAAATTTGTGTGACGTCGCGCGCGCGCTATAGTTGAGTCAAATGCGCAGAGAAAAGTCAGCGAAACACCAGTCAGCGGAGTAATTATTGAATTCTAAGGGCTGTTTATATGGAGGCGAGCCAGCCCGGTAAGCGAGCTGACTTCTTTTGTTCTCTGGCCCCCAGGGAAAAGAAAACAAAAGAATTCAGCCCGCTTACCGGGCTGGCTCGCCTTCATATAGACAGGGTTATTTTGAAAATTAAAAACAGAAAATTTTCAAATAAATTATCTTGGTGTCCTAAAATTGCGTTGTTTAAGGTAGTTCCGGACACTTGCTACTGCGCATCTCCCGCGCGCATTCGAGCGCGCGCACTTTTATTAGAGAGCATTGGTATTACCGTGGGGAGTCTGGGCACTAGTAAGCGAACGATTGAAAGTGAAGAAACTCTAACTTTAGTGGAGAAAAATAGCATTTTGTCATCAAAATACCGGAAAAATTTTAACTATGAAATCTTGTGTACTGTATAATGTAGGTATTCAGCCTCGAATTTTTAAATTTGATGAATATTATTTATCGAAAAAGCCGGTGAGAAAATTGCTAAAATGGTGACATTTGGAGTTCGTTTTCAGCGTATTTTTCTCTTTTCTGCTTCTCTAACTCTTGAAATAATACGGTGACCCCCTGTTTTATTCTTTTCATTTGAAGCTAGATATCGTATTCTTTCGATTTAGTGCGGAAAAAAAAAATTTCATAGTTAAAATTGTCATGAATTTTCAACATTTTTACAACTACACACGCATATAACTCCTCCGAATTGCAAGGAATTTCGCTTCTAGAATTTAATTTTCACGCCACTTTCAAAAGATTGGATGGATTTTTTATCAAGGTATGTCTCCTAGATTCAACAACTACCGTTTAATGCAGTTTTCTGTTTTTCTTTGTTAAATCCAATCGAGTAATTCGAATTTATTGACGGAATCAGATTTTCGGCAAAAACGCGCGGAAAACTGAAAAATCCCTCCTTTTTGACGCCTTATATCTCCATAACTAATACGGGGACCCCCTTCTTTTTTTTCATTATTTGAATACCCTAACAATAAACTTCAAATGACAGAATTTAAAAAAAAATTCATTGAAGATTTGGGAAGATCCGGTACTACCTTAAACTTAGAACCGGTAACTTTATTTGAAGAGTTCAGTTCAGCCAATCAGTACACTCCGAATGATATTTCTTTGGTTATTTTCCATTTTGAGTCCGTTTTAGTTGGTTGAGTTTTGACGCTGCTTTTAGTCAAAACTCAAAGCTCCCACCATTTTTTAAATTTCAACATTTTAAAAATAGAACACACATGCCCGTTGAGACCGTTACCACAGGAAGCCCAACAACCCCAACTCATATTACCCCCGGTACTCACACAGCTAGACTTGCTGCAAGTCGTCCTCTCTCATTTAATCTTTATTTCAATCATTATTCTTCGAGATTTTATTTTTATTTACAAAAGTCAAAAATTAAAAAGCGGGGCTGACGACTTTGAGAAAGTCTATCAGTATGCAGGGGAAGCTTGTGTTTACATCCTGGGCCCGGTTGTACGAAGGTTGGATAAAGTTATCCACCGGATAAGAGTTATTCACTGTATAGATTTTGTATAGATTTTATCCGCTGGATAGCGCTATTCACCCTTCGTACAACCGGCCCCTGGTACGGTGATCAGTGGATCCCGGTTAAAATGTGCCAAACAAGTCACAGGAGTTGTTCTAAAGTCAAAAAACATGGCAAGGTTACGTTTCATCGACTGAAAGTCCGCCTTCTCGAGGATAGTTCAGGAAAGCAAAGAACTACGTTCGTCTTTCGATCTGGCATGCGTTGTCCCGTCCTCGGAGACCCAGGGCGTGGGGGGGAGGGGAGCGGAGGGGAAAGGGAAAAGGGGAAAAGGACGCCCTAGGCTTTTGACTACCCCTAACTTGTCTTGAGGCCAAAATTAATCCAATTAGATGGTCTAATTAACGTAAACAAAGTTCAAATGACAAAAATATCTGGCTCATTTCAATTATCGCTTTGATATGGTGAGTTGCTCAGCCATATCCTGTGAGAAGTTCCTCAAATACATCTTGTTTCACCAAAGGTCTTTGCAATTTATCTATAATTTTCACTACGTATATATTGTTTAAAAGTCGCGCTAAGCTGCATGGAAACATGGTTCTTTTCAAATAAACGTGACAGCTTGTATTGTTTAAAGTCGTGGCGATGCGTGGGGTCAACTTGCTTACTGGTAATTTTAGATGATTTTAATCTAATGGCACAAACGCTTCTGATTGGCCTCATTATAATTTAATTATAATGAGGCCAATCAGAGCCTTTGTTGACGTTTGGCCTCAAGACAAGTTAGGGGTAGTCAAAAGCCCAGGGCATCCTTTTCCCCTCCGCTCCCTTCACCCCCCCCCCCCCCTCCCTGACGCCCTGGGTCTCCGAGGACGGCGTTGTCCACGTGATATCAAAGTTACGCATTGGGCTTCCTGTGGTGTTACTATCTTACGGACTTACACGACGATGACATAGTGGCTTCGCCTCTTCGAGGCAGTAGCCACAAAAATGGAATCTGTTTAATTTGATATATATCACAATTTTAACCAATCAGAGCACGCGTTAAGATTCAATGACGTCATGTATGCGTGTGTTTTGTAATCATACGGTCCTCGTCCAATCGGAGCTTGCGTATTTGAGCAGCTATTATTTGATCAAATATTAAGTATTAGTGAGGTTTCTAAGAGATCTAAGTCTAGATATGGTGACATAACGTGTGTTTCCTTAGATCAACAATCATTTGTAATTCTTACATCATCTAGTTAGAACCAACTTGACGAGTTAGCAACGTCACAACTATGAAATGCTAATTAGTTAGTATCATCTACCTTGTAACACAGATACACAAATAAGCAGATACACTTATACACTAACTTAGCTCTACAGCAACTCAGTAGTTTGGATTGAGCTGACCTTGAGTACGGAAAACGGTCCGAGTGATGAAAACCTAGCTTCTTAACGCCGTGCTGTCTTAGGGAAAGCTCATTCTAGTTCTACTAGTTCTGTATGTCCTAGAGCAGTAGAGCTATCGAGTGCTCTACCTAATAAACAGCAGATCACAACAACTGTAATGCAAGATTGGAAGTTTTGAGATTACACCAGCCAAGAGACCATAATACTAAGAGAGCGAAGCTCAGTATTGATGTCTGTGCCATGTTCGTGGCGGCTAAGGCTATTTTTAGTAACTTCGCCATCGCGCGCGCAAGTCCCTCCACCAATAGAATTTGATTTTTGACGTGCGCGCGGACGGGACCGTTTGAATTCTTATTGTTTAAGAGCCTTGCGCGCGCGATGGCGAAGTTACTAAAAATAGCCTTAGCCGCCACGAACATGGCACAGACATCAATACTGAGCTTCGCTCTCTTAGTATTATGGTCTCTTGACCAGCCATGCATGATGCAGGACCGTAGCCACCATTTTAACAGTGGTACGGTTTTTTCAAAAGTTGGCCCGTTTTTCGCTTTTCTACACGAATTCATGCTTTTAAAACTGTAATAACAATGGTTCCAAAGGTAAAAGTTGGTCCGGTTGAAACCTTACTAACCGTACCGGTGGCTACGGCCCTGTTATGGATAACAGAGCGCAACAACGACTTACAAAATCTTTGATTTTTCTGGCAAAATGGCATGCAGGGAAACTAGAGAAAATGAAAAATCTGCAACTAAAATTAAATTAAGGATGAACTACAATGACAACAAAACTAATAATAATAATAAATTAAGACTAAGAAAGTGTGTGGAGCATGGCCAAAAAATGATTTCAATTTTTTTAAGCTTATTCAAGTTGGAGTCGTAAAACATCCCAGAAAAAGTGATAACAACAATCCTATTGAGTATAAACAGAAAATAAACAGACAAACAAATATACAAACCGAAAAATCTTAAAACCAAGTCAGAGACAACTTCATATATAGTAAACCTGTGTACTGCCGTTTCTCGGTATTTAACTTCTCTTTTCTCAGAAAATTTTGGCGAGCCCGGCAGTAATTTTTGCGCGAGCAAATTTCTTTGACAGTCAGATAAGCTAGGCTCAAGTTGCACGGCATAGCGAAAGTAAGGATGTATAAGCTGATTCATATTTCCACCGTGGCTCTATTGGGAAACACAAACGCTGATACAATACTGCCAATGCCGACATGTGAGATTATGGCCCTGTTGAAGTTATGTCTCGAATCTACATTCTTCCAGTTCAATGGCAAATACTACAAACAGCTTCACGGCACGGCTATGGGTTCCCCTGTCTCTGTAGTTGTCGCAGAAATCGTAATGCAGAAGATCGAGAAACAGGCCCTAGCATCTTATTCCAGCCATTGCCATTCTGGTTCCGTTATGTAGATGACACCATAACTGCGTTACCCTTAGAACACATTAACGCGTTTCACGAACACTTAAACCAACAGAATCCTCATATCCAGTTTACAAGAGAACTCGAGGAAGACGGTAAAATACCATTCTTAGATTGCCTAGTGAGCCGCAATAAGAATACTTTGCAGACAACCGTGTATCGAAAACCTACGAATACTGACAGGTTACTCGATCAATCGTCGTATAATCCGACTTCTCATAAGGCTACGACTATCAAAACTCTTACCAGGCGTGCTCAACTCGTATGCAACTCTGCTGAAAGTCTACGTAATGAAAAACAACATCTTAAACGCATGTTTCACAAGAACAACTACAGCGATAAGTTCATTAATAGTAACACTCATAAACCGAGTAGACCTAAAGATAATCCTGTTGATACGGATACTAAAGCCTTTATTTCACTGCCCTACATCAAAGGCACGTCAGAGACCATATCACGTATTTTGCAGCCTGTCACGAAGCTCCACGAGCCCTGACACTTAAGAGTCACAAAGAGAGTTTTCTTGTCGTCTTGATCGCTTTATTGACCAGTTGACCCTTCTGGTACAACTGTAACTTCTCAATAACCTTTACAATCACATCTTATATATTATTCCTTTCCAGTTCTATTCTAATTATAGCTAAATATGTCATTACTAAATATTACTAAACTACTGTAGAAACACAAAATTGGCCGTAAAACTCTATAGCAGACTCGATCATTTTTCATATTTTCTAAGAAGCAAGGTACGATTGGTGTGGCCGGTGTTTCACTCAAACGATTTAATTATACTTTGTAGAAAATGTATACTTCCCTGTCAAAACCAACCATGAGATAGCGGCAACTTTGCCTAAAATAGGAAGAAAGGCCTTTTTGGGAATTTAAATACGTGTATTTTATTCGAGCTAAGAATAAAAAGAGCACTATTATCACTTATTTACAAGCAGATGGAAGAGGAACCTCTTACTTAATCGACCTTAATCCTGTAGTCACTCAATTAACACTTTGGCAGAGCAACAAGTAATATGATCTGTACAGCAGTGAGCCTAATACAAAGCAACGATGCTCCACGGTTCTCCGTGCTTTTTGCTCTCATAAATCAAAAACTTGAGTGATCAAAGAGAAATAAGCAAAGAAAATAGCAATAGAAATATCACTCCTTATCTCTCGTGACAAAAAATTCCACATCAAAACACGTTAAGACCTTTTTACAACGGTGCTCCGTGTCTTATGTATAAGAGAATAGGAATACTGTCGAATATTTCTTATATTGCGATGGAGCACCGTTGAAAAATATAGACATAATAATTATATCAAAGCAAAGTCTGGGTGTCATTACATTACAAATTAGTGCTACTTTAACATAGTATAGAAACATTTTCAAAACAGGCTAATATTATTGAATTATTAGATATATTAAAGGAGCTTTGAGGGGAGCACCGTTGGGCTTCCTGTGGAAAATCGTTAAACACACTCCTAAAAACATTTGTCAAGAAAATTCTCCAGTATAAATTCATTTTTATTTCCCATAAGGGAAATAAACATCTCGGCCGCTAAACGCTAGTGTGGCAAGTTTTGTGATGTGACATTGCCCGGTCAAGATACAGGCCAAGGTA